>CAVNYN010286497.1:722-29301 GCA_963692815.1 Nyctanthes arbor-tristis | reverse complement strand
CTCTCTAGCAAATGGCAATATCCCCAATATAATATCTGCACCAGAATTATCGACAAAAATTACAGCCTGCACGAAGGATGACCACGTTACTGAAGAGAATGGGTATAGGTGACTTTATGGAGGAAAATACTTGAAGAGACAAATATAACGAGACATTAAAATATGCACATAAAGTTACCTTCTTCCATAATTTTCTGCCCCACTTCAATATGAAATTGTCCAGTTCATCAATAACCCATGGTCGAGGGACAAGGTTTTGACAGCTAGCTTGAAAGGACATGCCATCCTTTGCAAATAACTCAGCAAGCTTCAGGATGCATTGAGAAAAGAAAGTTGGTGTCAATCAAGATTCACCGTAAACTATTTAAACCTAACATATTTTGTGTTCTCTAAGTAATTGATAGACAGTGTATATCAGCACTACAAACTGGTTGAAAATTTTTGAAGCTTCACGTAATTTCCACAGTTAAAGAGGCATCTGCTTCCTCTGATAGCACACTTTGTACGGTGGTTTGGATCAATTTAGTACAAAATTACATGGATTCTAGAAGGTAGAGGGCATTAAAACCCTGTTTGATTTGGATTTTGAAGCCCCAAAAAAATCTTCTTTTTTTTCTCTTTTTTTTTTTTTTTTTTTTTAACCGTTGGGTTATTCCTCCAATACAAGTCAGTGGAGTAAATGGTCCCGTAGAAAATTCAACAACTCCCACTTTCTAGGCTCCCATATTTACCCATGTGGTCAATTAATTTAGTCCCGGGCCCATGTACGTTCTGAGGATCATTTTGGAAATCCAAATTTTCATTTATCAGTGTAAGCAGCTTTTGGGAATAAATTATGAAACTTTTCCATCTTTCAACCATTTGTGAGGCCATGGTCAAGGTGTGAAAATTGATTTTGGAGTAAAATCTCCATCAAACAGGCTCTAAGAGGCAATAATGAACCTTTAGCTCAAGATAATACAATCTACAATTAAGTCTAATTCCATTAGATTACGAGTTATGTTGCTAAGAAAATAAATCAATATTATCTGCCTTAATATTATCTACCTCTTGCTATCACCTGAACTTTGTACTAAATTTTTTCATCAGACTATTAGAGTGGACCACCTGCCCTAATAGTAGGTTGCAGGATGGCATCCCAGAGTTAGATATTGATAAAATGGCTAGTGGATAAGTGTCATTCTGCAGTGATTTACTCACATTACATTGTTCAGCATTATGAAATACACCATGGGACTGAGTTTTGAAGATCAGACAACATGACGCTGACAATGTACCCTCGGCTTGTAGTAGTTGAAACTCAGCAGCAAAGCGTCAGAAATTTCAGCTTCAAGAACGACAGTTATGATAATTAGGGGGGAGGGACTCCAAGCTGATGCTTATCTCACTAAAGAAAGATAAGGACATCTAGGGTCATATCATTCAAGGCTAAAAATCCAAATGAAATGCGTAAAAGCGAAGATCCAGAAAATCAGGATCAGGCTGAATGCATACAAATAAAGTTAGAAAACCAGCTAATTTTGAGAAAGAGAAAACTTGAGGGAAAAAGAATTTGTTTTGAGACTTTAGGATTTCTTCCGCATTGTGTTTTCCAGAACATCCAAAATAATTCTAAACAAAAACTAACTCCATATGTGACAGCCAATCACGATTCTTTTTGCAGAACACTACAAATATTTTACTCTCTTTAGTGTGTTAGAGAACGTTGTTTAAAGTTTCTGCTAGAAGGATAGAGACTAAGGTATGACTTGGATAAATAAAGATTTTGAATAGAGTAAAAGGGGACAATGATGCAGAAATCATCCAAAAAAATCCCATACTGAATCATAGATGAACTAGCTGGCGTAGGTCTACTATAAAATACCCAGCCTGGATACTTTAAACCATCCAGCCGCATCTTTTACTGAAGAGCTTGGTTGCAATTAGTGGAATGCACAACTTTTGAAGGGACATGATCTTGGCCTTTACAGTACTAAGCCTCTAATTTTATTTTCTCATTTTAAAAGCCAACCGTGGTAACCTTTCCGCGGTCAATGTTTGCATACTAATGTGTAAAAGGGATGGGAACCGGAGAAGTGGAGCTATACAACAGATGAGACACGACATATATTGTATTGCATCCGCAAACAGTACCTCCTTCAATATGCACGGGACCCACATCTTATCTTTTAATTCATTTCTGAAAATATATAAAAGAATGTTTCTTATTTTTCAGGACAAGTAATTCATTTGAAGTCCAAGTCCACTATCTACCACCGTGGGTCTTAATACCGATTGCAAAATCACCAAGCTCAGATATAGGATAGTGCCTGCCAAGGTCACTTATTCTTCCATTGCAAGCTTTCAGTCGATATCTAATTTGCATGATATGGACCCATTTACATTCGCTAGTACCCAGCAGTTGCATAACTCCAAAAAAGACAGGAAGAAAAGAAAAGAAAAAAAAAAGGATTCAGCCTGAGGGCCATCTGAGACCATGTTGCACGGACTTCCAGGCTGCGAGGGGCAAACACATCCCAATAAGGATTTGGTTGGCTGTAAACTGACGAGCAGGCTGTTTGTCACCCACATCTACAACGATATACGGTAATAGCAAAGAAAAATGACCTTAAGGTTGTTTTATTCAATGCAGTTAATATATCATATATCTAAAGCTTTGAACAAGGGCAAGTTCATAGTCATAGCTATTAGCTAACATGATTTAGTAATACAGGGTATGATAACAGTTGACCCCAAATTACAGAAGCACAAGATCTTAAGAAGCAGTTATTTTCCAATATGGTCCAGCTGAGATACCTGTGCAGAGCCAAGATCAAATATATTTCCAGCAAAGATTCCTCTAACCAAATTCTGAACACGCTGGTTTTCATCCTCAATAGCATCATTAAGATGAACAACATCTTTAAATAGTGAAATTGCTTTGGCATTCTCTTCATCCTAAGTCATGACAAGAAATTGTCAATCATAAACAAGCTTTATATTTTCTGTTGTTAAACTAACATTATAATCAGTATGTCTTTGAAGTCATATATTGTTATTGACAATATTAAAGCAGTCCTACTTAGAGCTCAATCCACTACAGAAGAATATTACCTTGACCTTTTTAAATATATCTTTGAATCCCACTTCTCTCAGTACTTGCTCGCGGAGCTGGCAAAGAAGCTAGAGGGAACATGGAAAAGGAGAGAAATAAGCTTGTATAGAGAAATATATACTGTGTCATTCAAACAAACAGTATGTGATGAATTGACGTACGGTACAATCTGGTGGACCACCATGGCTTTCAGGATCTTTCTTTAAATCCTCGAGCATTTCGCCATATCTTTGATGGATCGCAGAACAGGTCACAGAAAGTAAAGAGTTGGATAATAAGAAGGCATCAAGCAAAGGGGGAGATGCTCTAGTAAAAGATAGGTATATTCTTTAACCATAAATATCGGTATTAGTCGAGGAAGACTTATTGCAGCCTTTGGTAACTCGGCGACGTTCACATACAATGTTGGTCAATTAAAAGTTCAAATTATTTAACACAAAAAAAAAATAAAAAATAATAATAATAATAATGAATAAATAAATAAATAAAAATAAAAAGTAACAATAGATAGATAGGGGAGCTAAGTAGTTTGGTGATCAAAAATGAAGAAATGAAGCAATACCAGACAGCTAGATGTTAATTTTCATGATCTAAAAGCTTATACTAGCTGCTAGAAAAGCTCACGTGTATATTATTTAAAATCTTGTCTTCAACACCCCTGAACATGTAGGCAACAATCATCTTTTCGCATTAGAATATACATATATATATATATATATTTTGGGAAAGTTTTTGCATTAGGATCTTAAGTGTGTTATGTGACAAGTTAACCAATGGCTGGCGGCAAGACTTTCACCTAGGAACTTTTCCTATTCTAATTGCTCGCTCAACCATTTTGAAATCCAATGTTTTTAATAAATTTTATTAATTGAGTGCAACCATATTGAATTAATCCAGAAAATTCCATGTTCGGGCATCATGTTAGGACAGGCTACATTAGTATCATCAAAATCACAATATAGATAACTTCACATAATAATAGAAAGAAAAAAGAGTGAGGTGTGCATCGGGATACCTTTGGGCAAATTTTTCGGCCCTGGCAGGAGCATCAGGAACCGAATCATCAGACTCGGCGCGTTTCCTGCAATGATGATTGTTAAAATCAGTTAGTTGCTGGAGACAAAGTTAAAATGATAACAAATCACAGAAAAAATAAAACGTGAGAAATGAAAGAATTATACTTGAATGAGGGAATAGACTTCTGGAAGAGATTGATCCAAGAAATCTCAGTGGGCGTAGCCTTCTTCGGATTGTCGGATGGGAACCGGTAAGGAATGGTACATGCCCTGTAATTCGACTCGTTCAGCAGCGGAAATGGTACCAATTCCCCTGAGCTCTCCATTCTTCTATTGAGTCGATTCACTGGGTATCCTCTCTCCTTCCGAGCTTAATGCGTATCGCCGGGAGGATTGATCACACCGACTTTTCTCTCAGATTTCAATTTAGTCCTTAGACGTTAGAGTTTATCACTCGACTTCAGTTGCATCATCCTAGACTAGACTAGACTAGACTAGACAACGTAACCTCCCAAATTAAACTAGACAGTGAAAATATGTAAAAATGATTACCCGTTATACGTTTAATGGAATTATCTTGGTAGAAGTACATGTTCCGCTAAACACACATGTAGCAAAAGATCACTAGACAACCTACGTGTGACTTGACCCAATATGGACTAATCCACACATAAGTTGTCTAATTATGTTCTGTCATGTGTGCTTCTAAGCAGGAGATTGGGACTAGTGAAATTTAATCGTAATACTTAGATGAAAATAAAAGATTTATAAAGTATGTATTTTTTGAGATATATATATATATATATATTTACACATGTTGAGGAGAAAACCTCTTTTGTGGTTAGTGGTAAAATACTTTTACCTAGTGAACTGAACAATCTATATATACAAGGTGATGAGACATATGTGAAAGCATATTTATTATTAGACGGTTGCACAACTGAAAATGGACAACCATGCATTGTCATTAAATGATCAAATAAAATATTTCGGCATGTGATGCATTTAAATAAGTTTGTAATTTAATATCATCTAAATATAGTGATCATTACTAATAGTGATGAATAGCACTACTCATCCAAAAACCAACCGTTGGTGATTTGAAAAGAGTATTGCCAATACATAATTATTATTTCTTTTTTTCTTTTTTTTTAAACTTCATTCAGTAACAAAATTATATATTTCATAACATTTATAAGTACTACACAGTTTTTTTAACACTCATCTCATTCATTTTGTTTCTATTTTGAAATAAATATAGAAAAAATTAGCAGGTGGTGAGGTGGCATAATTTTTTTTTTAAAAAAGTATATCAACTCGAAAATAAAAGCACATTTATGGATGAAAAAACTTATAAAAGAAACGAAAGGGGAATTATATCATGCATGTATGTCTATCAAAAAAATAGATTCATTTGCTTAGTCCTTGAGAACTCCTCTTATACTGCCTATGAGTTGAGAGTCCAGGTAGACCTTTCAAGCCTTGATCTTGAGATTCATGCCCTTTGTTAACTATCCCGTTATGAGGCAACCGACATAATAACTAATATGAAGGCTCATTTGAAACTAGGTTTTGGTGTTGCTTATTTTATTTTAAAAATTACCCTTTGCTCAGTTGGCTTGGAGTGGATTGAAGGGGGTTAGTTGAGAGGAAAACCAATGGTTTTAAGTGTAGAACCTTTGTGGCCTCTGACCTTGTCACCTCCTTCCTCCGTTCCCTCCCATTTTCTTGGAAGCACCTTGGTGGTGTTGATTTTATTACGGTGGAAGGTTAACTCTAAATGTCTCAAAAATCATCCACACCATTGTTGGATCCTGGAAGCACAAGATAAGGAAGCTTTTTTCTTCACTTTGGTTCACTCTTTTTTGTTTAGTTTCTCACGTTATTGTGAGTTTAACTTGTGCAACTTTGTGTTGTTAAGAGTTGATTCTATATCGGTTATTTTGTTAGTTTTATGACGTGATGGCTATTTATGTTCGTTAATGAGAGTAGAGAGAAATTCATCATCCCTTGTCTGATTCAACTTTATATATATAGGCAAAATAAAAAGGTAGTTAATTAACTGTTTCATAACCGCTCATTAGTTATTAATGCTTAACTACCATATCTCAATGGATAAAGTTTTAAATAACCGTCGTTATAGTATGATCATTTTTTAGTCTCTATGATCATAAATGATCATAGTCGTATAGTCATAAGATGATCATAAATGATCATGGTTGTATGGTCATAAAGTCGATGCATAGTCCTATGATCATAAGGTCGGTGCATAGTTGTTTGTCATAATGTTGGTATCATTAGTCCCCTACGAAATTGTCAAATGGTCGTTTGATTAAAAAAGAGTATTTGGCAAAGATATTTTTAGCATTTGCATGTTTTCTTTTTATAAATTATTTATATCTAGTGTGATTTGTTTAAAACTCATGTTTGACCATTAATGATTTTCCACTATTTTTGTTTATTGGATAATGCGGATTTTTGCTCGAACAAATTTTGCTCATCAATGGATTTTTGTACAAAAAAGTTTTACTCGTTGCTTGATGCTCATCAAATATGAAGCATTTTGTTCGTAAATGATTTTCCTGATGGATTTTACCTCAAAAAGGTTTTGCTCGTTGCTTGATGCTCGTCAAATTTTGCTCGGAAGCATTTTGCCCGTCTATCATTTTGTTCATAAACGCATATTATCCACCATCGAAGGCATTTTCTCATCTATCATTTTGCTCAAATTTTGCCTGGAAGCATTTTGCCCGTCCATCATAAACGCATATTATCCACCTTCAAAGATCAACAAATCATATCGAATGTCGAAAATGTCGAATGTCAATCATTTTACTCATAAACGCATATTATCTACCATCGAAGGCCAACAAATCCTGTCGAATGTCGATCATTTTGCTCATAAACGCATATTATCTACCATCGAAGATCAACAAATCATGTCGAATGTCGAAAATGTCGAATGTCGATCATTTTGCTCATAAACGCATATTATCCACCATCGAAGATCAACAAATCATGTCGAATGTCGAATAAATCATGTTTTGTCCTTACTTTACGAGAACTACGATAAATGGAGTCTTTCTTTATAGTCTATAAAAAAGATGCTCGAAAAAACAATTATGTCAATTGTTCGAGTCTTTTTGAGATTATGCTCGGCCGATCGTCATCGTTAAAACGATGATGTAAATGCTCCATATCGTATCATGATATAAATGTTGTATCATGTTGTACACAGATATGTTCGAAAGCTCAAGCGAGGAACTTGTTGAACATTCACCGATTAGTCAACTTTTGAATTTTATCTTTCAATGCTCGTATTTGTCCGTGCTATGATGATAAGCAGAAGCGACCATTTGTTTTGGCCATTGCCAATCTTTCCTATCCTTTACCTCAGCCAATACATTGACGTATGAAGTGTTTAAGAGGAAATGTGTGATCGATCAGTATGATCTGGATGGTCGAAAATGATGGTCTCGCTGAGGATGTTTTTCTTCCTTGTCATGCTTGATCTCTAGTTTTCGCTTATTAGAATCAACAAGAGGTTCTCGGAAGGATTTTGTTACTTGCATAGTCTTCTCACAATCGATGTACTTCTCACTTCGAGTCAATAATTCCGTCATAGTTTCCGGTGCTTGTTGGGAAAGGGAAATTTGGAAACCATGATTACGAAGGCCATTCACTAGGGTTGTGACTATTGAGGACATCTGTAAATCTTTTACCCCTAATGTAGCACGATTAAAGCAAGTAATGTAATCACGGAGTGCTTCATCTTTTCTTTGAGTTATCTTCATCAATCCTATGGCTGTCTTCTTTTGACGAGCACTACTCACAAAAAAGGTTGCAAATTTGGTAGCGAAGTCTAAAAATGACTTGATTGATTTAGGAGCCAATGTATCATACCAATCTCTTGCTTCTTTGCGGAGAGTAGAAGGAAAAGCATGACAAGCGACGGCATCTACAATTCCATGCAATCGTGTTAAATCCTGATAAGCACGCAAATGATTAATTGGATCACTTGCACCATCGTACTTATCAACACGTGGCATATTAAAATTAACAGGAAGAGGAACTTGCATATTCTCTTCTGAAAAAGGTTCTTATTTGACAATAATTTGTCGATGATCTTTTTTCTCATAATGGCTTCTTCCAATTTTTTTGTTTACCAAGTCTTTGAGTTGTGTTTCCAAAAGAGTACCAAGACCAGGGATGATCGTAGTTGTCGCTGTATGATCGGCTTCAGAGACTGAATCAACAACTTGAGTCGACCCTCGGCCGTCTGGAAGATAAGCAAATGTTTCATAGGTGGCTGCAAGGGGAAATGGAGGTGTTTGCTGATTCTGCAACAAGGTTTCAAGGTTTTGCACTTGCATTTAAAGAGTATCTATGCGCTGATCAAATTGGTCACGAGTCACAAATGCCTCTGCTATAGGAGGCTCCGTATTCTCCCTTGGAGTGTCCATATTTTCCGGCGGTGGCCCCTCATTCCGGCGTCGGCGATGTGGAGCGAACATAGCGAGATGATTTCTTTCCCACATATGGCGCCAAATGATTCTATATAGGTTATTTTGTTAGTTTCATGACGTGATGGCTATTTATGTTCGTTAATGAGAGTAGAGAGAAATTCATCATCCCTTGTCTGATTCAACTTCATATATATATATATATATATATATATGGGCAAAATAAAAAGATAGTTAATTAACCATTTCATAACCGCTCATTAGTTATTAATGCTTAACTACCGTATCTCAATGGATAAAGTTTAAATAACCGTCGTTATAATATGATCATTTTTTAATCTCTATGATCATAGTCATATAGTCATAAGATGATCATATATGATCATGGTCGGTCATAAGTCGGTGCATAGTCCTATGATCATAAAGTTGGTGCATAATTGTTTGATCATAATGTTGGTATCAGGAGTGTATGGAATCCAACATGGCAACACTATCCCAACAATGATTTTGAAAAACAGCCTCATACATAATCGCATTAAAAAAAAAAAAGAAAGGAAAAATGAAAAATTTGAGGAGAAGAAAATATATTGCCAACTACCCTTGCATATACCCGAGTAATCTTCGCAACAAAGAGCTTCAATTCCCCATGTGGGAGAGAAACAAAGTAGTAAAATAATTTTTTTTTTTTTTTCAAAAACTAGTGTTATTCTCCACAGTTGCACACTAACACCTAACACTCTACCTCTTCCTCCTCCTATTAATCTTGTTGTTATTGTTGTTGTTGAATGAAAATAAAATGAGCATTTCTCAAATATGATGTCTTAACGTAGGAAAGAGTTTCACATAGTTGTTTGATCCTCGTTATAGTGTTGAATTATAATGACGTGAAATGAGTAGTTGATATTTAATGAAAATTTAAAATATCTGATTATGATTAAATAATTGACATATCAATAGTAAGTAAAATTATAATGAAAATAAGAGAAAGCAAATCAAACACATATCCACATTCAATATGGAGGCTCCAATAGGAGATACCATCTGAATCTGTTTGAATGCTCGTCAAGAAATGAAAAACTCAATTGTTGGCAAGTATTTCATAATATACGTCAAAATTTGAGACAATTTTAGTTAAGTGACGAAAATGAAACGTTTGTGTGAAGTTGGAGGACCTCCCTTACTTTCTAACCTATATGTATGGACTACCGTGCAGGTTATGATGAGAGGACTCTACGGCATTGGGCTTTTTATGCTATTTATTGCTGTGAGCCCATACCAAGCCCAAAAGCTTTTTTTTTTTAGTTGGTTTGAATTTGATAGATGACTTCCGCTTTTTCAAAATCAATTCTCACTCCAACTCAATTTCAATTACACATTTATTTATTAAAATATTTTTACAAACAAATTTGTAATGTTGTCTTACTTCTCAACTATACATTCATTGGAAAAATCACTTTTTCACAAAATCAATTATGTCATTCATTCAAAATATTAACAGATAGAGAATTTACAATCAATGTTGAACGATGAAAATGATATCACCTAACACTGATTCAAGTTACATTCAAAAGATTTCCTAGCCAAAATTGTGCAACATTATTAACGTTCTTGGTAATAGCTTCAAACTTAAAAGTTTCAAACCTTCCCGTAGAGGTCATTCAAACGCTCTAGATTCTGTTGCAACTGTTTTGATGAAAATTAATTGGATAGTAATTAAAGGTAGTAAAAATATCGCTGAGAAATTTTCAACTTGTATTGAGTTTTTGCTTATTGAAATGGAAAGCTAATAATATCCACTCAGGATTAGAAGAGGGTAATATTTGTCTATATTTGGTGAATCAATCAAAGCCACATAACAAGGTTGGTAGATTTAGCGGTGACATGTTCATGCTTATACAAACACATTACAAGAATAGTAGTTTTGTGGTACTCAAGGTGAGTGCCGATACTCACTATCTAACATGGGTGCATTATTATAAAAACTTGTGTATGAAGTCAAAATACGCCATGATTTTATTTTAGAATAATGTTATAGAACGCCAATGATGCTTAACACTAGTTTCGGTGGTAACTAATGTGATATTAAATAATAAGTGAATAAATGACCCATTTCATTTAACTTATCATTTGATACCATTTTAGTGGCTGTTTGAATCTTTTTAGTTTTTATTCAAATTGAATTATAATGAGAAATTATAATAAAGTTGAATGAGTGATGTAGATTTAATAAAAGTTTGAAATTTGTGATTATAAATGAGCAATTGTCAAATCAGTAATAAATATCATTATAATGTGTTTTCATAAAAAGAATCAAACACCTATCCGTATTACTAAATAGCATTACTTTTTATTTTAATACATCAATTTGAGCATACATAATTTTTAAAGCCTAGTCAAGCTATCTACAAAAAGATTTCACAGAAAGAAATATAAGCTTGTCGAAAAGGTTAGGTAGCATTTCACGCCAAATATAGCTTGACCTAAGGTGCAAAGTTTCAAATTTACATGTGACTATGCGACGAGTCGTGGCAGGATAAAAGACCCACACATTTTAAAAGTGTAACCGGTAAACAAAAATCAGTCAATTTTTTAGCCACCAACGAAAAAATCGAGACAAGTAATATACTAATATTTATAGAATTCATGTTCTAGTTATATCCACCACATATATCAACGTGAAACCCATGCCACCTAATCTACACTTCAAATTGTGCCTTACAATTTTGCAAACGTCAATTCGAGTATTGATTTGCCTGCAACTTCTTAATTGCACCAAAAAAATAAGTAACAGTTTCGCAACTGGTTAATAACGAGTATTAAATTTTAAGTTCATGTCATCTCATGTAATGCGGAATCGTAAACAATTGACAAGTATAGTTGATTATGTCTTTTTAAATGGTTTTCATTATCAACATCCTAAGTTTCTTCTACTTTTGAGATGTATTTATTTTTGTTTTGGCCAATGAAGCCTCATTTTTCATTATTTTTTCGTAATTATTTTTCAGCGTGTCAAACATCATAATCATTATGATTGCAAAAAAAAAAAAAATCATAATCATTTCATTGAAAATCTATAGGGGTCTATCATATAATATTATTACCATTCAATTAAAATCTTGTTTAGGTGTTGAACTTAAGAGCGCTCTTTATTTCAACTAACTTACCTTCTTGTCGTATATTAGTACACAATTTCACAATTTTTAAACCTCATTTTTCCTCTCTTCAATATTTCAAGAGAACATGCTTAACTCATGCTGCATAGAATTATCACAAGATAATAAATGAGTTGGACCAGCTGAAAATAAAATTATTCATGAACGATAATAATATTTTTACAAAAATCCCCACATGAATGCAAAAATAATTTTACAAGATTAAGTCCATAAGGTCATATTATATATTGCATAGCAAGACTTGCAAGCTCATTCTGTTCAACGTCACCGTTCTGTAATACCAAACGCCCCACATGTATATGTGGACAACTTCTAGAGTCGTGGTGAGTTTGAAATCCCCATTTTGAGTAATTTTAACGCTTTATTTTCACCTTTAAGTACAAGAATTCAAAATTAGCTACGTAGTGAGTAACTTCTCTTAAAAAGGAAAAGAAATAGTGGGTGAGATTTTAAACTGGATAATTATTGACGTTCACATGTTGGCATAAACTATAAGAGCCCCACAACTCAAATGAATCCTCAGTCATAAATTCACATGATTTTCATGGTGTATAAAAAAATGAGCTGAAGGCTACAGTCCAAACTTGAAAGTCTAAAAGCAAATATAAAACCATGTCTTGTCATAAATTTAGACAAATTATATACAATAAGTTTGGCAATGGACCTCACTGACAAAAGATATGTTTTACCACACAAACGTGGGCGGTTTAATACTAAACCGACTCAAAATGTATAAACATATGCAAAAATGATTTGGGAATGATATAGGGTACACATATATAGAATATGATTATTTTGTAAGGTCTAATATCTTTGTATTTCTTTGAGTTAGCTTCAGTGTGAATTTTTAGTTTCTAATGAATGGGTAATCTTTTTGTGAAAAATAGCACATAAACTCTAACCCATCTCGAAACATCGAGAAATAAAATTCAGAGAAGCGATAGCGTATCTGAATCGAAATACATTAGTGAGTCTCTAGAACCGTGCGGTTGGCCTTAAGCATACCTAAACCGAAATACATCAGTGACTCTCTAAAATGTACGGTTGGCCTTATAAATCAACATGCTTTCTAAGAGAACAGTTAAAATAGCAAATTTTTTTTTTAGCAATCAATATTTTTTTAATTATTCTTGACTAAATTTTTTCTTATTTTTATAAAATTTCAAAAATATAATGTAAACTGAAAGCTGCAAAATAGTCTGACAAGAGGAAATGAATGTGCAGTAGTTTTGGAACATGCTTCTTTATCTCATCTACTTACTTGTTGGGTGACTTGAAGTGTACAAATGTATCTTTTTTGCTCTCGAAATGCCCAACATTGTTTTGAAATTTTAATAGCAAATAATACATTTGCACACATCAAGTAACTCAATAAGCGGTAATTAAGCTGATAAGAGAGAGTAGTACACCGTCTTACTCTTTCGTGTTCTAACGTTATAATTGTCATGTGATACTTTTTTATTCCACATCTCCAATTTTTCCCCCTTAACAGTAATAAATAGAGCAAGTTTCTACGTTACAAATGAGGTGAGCTTATATAGTTTCCAACCACAAATGTCGAAATATCATTAGAATTTTTATTTTTTATTTTTGAAAATTATGGGAGATTTTTTTTCCTCTTTTTTATTTTTTCAAAGGTATATTAATAAATGATACACAAAAATCAAACAATAATGATCCAAGGGAAACCCTCGGACCACATGAATCTCGTGGTATGAAACCTTCCTCAACTATGATCCAATCAATTAAATTTACATATGGTTCCTCCCTCATTAGTTAGCCCGCAAGCAAGTTTTTAGGTTGAAGATTTCTACTACTATCAACTCATCAGGCTTGGATGGAGTCGAATTTGCTACGCTATTAATGGAGATGAAAAATCTCTCGATTATCAAGATAGATGACCTGTTCAAAATTATTGATTCGAGAAAGAACTTAAAGACATGAATAGTGATTAGTTCAAGTCTTAATTAAGGACTTAAGGTAAATGCAGTGAAATATATAAATAGATAAAAATATTGTAGCACCATACGTATGACACCACATAGTGTCATATGACCATGTGACGTGCATCGAGGTATGTCACATGATTGTGGTTTCCCGTGTGATGCGTTCTAATGCATGCTACATAGTCATATGACACTATATAATGTCATATCATATAGTATTAAATCGAGACTAAATAAATAGATCCATCATCATCATCGTTTAATATTGCTAAATTTTTTAAACAAATAAAGGGGGTCGGTTTTATTCTAATGTATTTTATATTTTATAACGTAAAAGGTCAAAGATCCGAATGTCGTTTTTTTCAATGCACACTCACTTTCTAACCATTAACGTTCACTAATTTTTGTTTTATTTAAAAATAAGCTCCCAAGATAACACATAAGAAAGTTTTTCTTTCTCTTATTATTAACGCTAAAGCTTATGTACCATATTGTCTTACAAAGGAACACCTCATAAAATCTCCATTTTTTACATCACCATACCCCATGTGATGAACCGGGGTGCCAAAAAAAAAGTAGTAAACACATGGACTTCGACTTGAATTATTATCACACTTTTCTACTTGGGAAAAAAAATATCATTAACCAAATCAAAAACTGACTGACATGTGTACTAAGAGGCTCAATTTATTGTCAAAATTAGAGTCTTTAAACACAAATTTATATTCTCCATTGGCGGTAGAGCATTTTTGATATAGAGACATTGTGAATATAAAACTAGCAGACCCAAATGTGAAGACCCATATGTGAATACTCGGTGGATGTGGCGTATTGCCTCTATTAATTCCATAGACCCATATGTGAGGTAGAGTTTATGTGAATATAAAACTAATAGAAGAGAAGAAACTATATTTACCTAGTGTTTTTATAATAGAAACACCCGGTGTCTGCAAATCGATCATCATCCCGGTAAAGTGGTGGAAATATTTTTCATGCAATGGAAGGTTGAAAACAAAATGGAGTAGGAGTCGTAAAATAAATTTTCTATAGAAACAAATCGAGCTCTGAATTTAGAGCGTGACCACCAATTATAGAGGGTCATGTAACCAGAATAAAAATGTTCCATGAATTTGTTCACAAAAATTTACCCCTTTTCTGGTATTGAAAGTGTCAGAGCTGGGTCAAAACACGACGAAGAGGATAACTGGATTATTATACGCGGAGAAATGGGTGACTAATAATATTCCTGGTTTCCAACACATTTGGGGTGGGGTTCTCAAAAATTTATCTCATATAATAATGAATTGATTGCGTGGCAAATTAATCTGCCCAAATATTATACAAGTGTAGAACTTTGGTCCTTCAAGTATCCTTTTTCATCTATTTAGTCATTCAGGTTAGATAATAGTTTACAATTCATCCTTTTTTTTTTTTTTTTTTACTGTCACTCTATCCATACTTAACGTGATATTGTTCAATGGTGACATGAGCTAATGGTTTTTATGAACCTAAGCAAAAACTTTCAACATTAACCAAGCCCCTTTCCTCAATAGACAATAATGTGTTACAAGTGAATTCAACCAATGCAATAAAAGACGAGGCTTAGCAACTCTACTCAATTGATGTGGGCATCTAATAAATCTTATCCTAATTTTCAATATCAGCAAATAGTTGCGCCGTCATGACGAAGATAAAGTTGTTGGGGGAGAATATTGTTTTGAGTTAGTGGAGAGAAAGGATGATCAATCAAATTTAATTATGCCGCATCCTATTCTTGGTGGACAATTTTGGATAGGTGATTATTTGTATGTAACACTAAAGTAATAGGATTCTTAAAAAATAAAAAATAAATAAAAAATAAAAAAAGGAAGAAAAAAAAAATGGTCCAACTTGAGCGACGATCAGGGAAGCTGAGTGTACATATATATAACCATAGCCATCAGAGCTTCACGCTATATATAATCATCCATTAGAGCAGAAAACTTCACGCAAACACAATAATCTTACGCACATTTTTAGTGTTTGCGTGTAGAAAGAGAGAAGGTTAACCATATACTCCTAACGTTGATTCGATAAAAATTAAGGGTTTCAGATATTAACACTAAGTAGAATTCCGTTGCGATTGATTTGGGGAATGGTACTGATAAGAGACGGGAAAGCGGAACAGGAAGAGATCAGGGAGAAGAAGGGAATGCGACTGGGCAAGTACGAATTGGGGAGGACACTAGGGGAAGGTAATTTTGGAAAGGTCAAGTACGCCAGAAACGTAGATTCAGGCCAGTCTTTTGCCATTAAGATCTTGGAGAAGAACAGGATCATCGACCTTAATATTACTGATCAGGTTATTCTTTCATGATCCTCCTATTTTCCTTTTTCCTTTTTCCTTTTTGTTCTTAAATCCAAAATTTTAATGCATAAATCTTTTGGAAGATTACGGTTGTTAAAGATTTGGTATTTTCCGTTTTGAGTTTCATTTTATAGTAACTGATTATATGTGGATGTATTTGATGTTTAAAGAAAGTGGAGACCGAGTGGGATGGTTCTCTGAAGATCTGAATGGGATTTATTGTATAATTTTGCCTGTTTATTGAGGCTTTCTTTCTTCTTGGAAGCAATCCTTGTTCAAATTCAATACTAGTGACTTGAATATAACTTGTCTGAGCGTGGTTTGAGTCTGAAGAAGGAACTGATGACATCGAAATTTTGATTTGCTTGCAGATTAAGAGAGAAATTGGAACATTAAAGCTCCTTAAACATCCAAATGTTGTCAGATTGTACGAGGTACGTGCATATGCAATAGACTTGGAAAGAATTAAAAGTTATTTCTGCTTCCTTGTTTATTTTTATTGTTACTTTTTGCATATTTTCAGAGCGTATCACTGGGAAAGGAATCAAAATGCTAAAATTCTGCTAATTTCACCTTTTGACTTTATGGATTCTTTGCTTTGTCAGAAAGAATTCCTCATTTTTTTCCCTGGTAAATATGTTGATAGAATTTCTCCAAAATCGAATCACATCCTAATCAACTGCTGAATGCAAAAGCTCTTCTATTTCGAGCAATCCAAAAGAATCGTTTTTCTATTCCCTATCATGATGTTTCAACCTGTTTTTGGTCACTGATTTTAGTGAAAAAGCAAACTACAAAGATTTGAGCAAATTGCAGAGTGGTTTGTTGCTTTAATTTGTTAATCTGAGCATAATCAAATCCGAGTTATGATCTAAGACAATCTTTACCAACTATGTCAGAATCTGATCTTGTTTATCAGTAGCTCATTTTCTATAAGGTTGCATTGATTAGTAGTTATATCATACAATGGTTGTGTCTGGAAATGCACCAACCATTCGAAGCCCCACAATTTTTGTTTCAAACGGGCCCAAATTTGTCACCTTGTCCTGCAGCCTCCATTATTGTTTAATGAGTTTGACAGATCACATGGTAACATTAAAACCACAACAAAATACCCAATAAATATTGCAGTGGCTTATCTCAATGGGTGCTCTTCCCCCCCCCCCTCTCTCTCTCTGTGTGGTCAGTTTTACTGTAAATATCAACCAGACGTGATAAACAATGTCACTTGCATGTTGGTGCTTTGGTATGATTGCGATTCAATCATGTTTTTTCTTGTTAATGAACAACCAGGTCTTAGCAAGCAAAACCAAGATATACATGGTCCTTGAATACGTGAATGGTGGAGAACTATTTGAAAGAATTGTAAGTGTCTCTTGCAACATGACCGAAGCAGCTGAACATGGTTACTTGCTAGAAGATGACAAATGTTGAATGTGAATTTTATTGTTGCTTAATGGTAATGGTTTACAGTCATCCAAAGGAAAACTCTCGGAGGCTGAAGGAAGGAAGTTCTTCCAGCAATTAATTGATGGTGTCAGTTACTGCCACAATAGAGGTGTTTTTCATAGAGATCTCAAGGTAATAAAATATTTTGAAAATAAAGCATAATAATAGGAGAGAGAGGACATGTAGATGGTGAAGTATCTAGTCATGTAATTTGCATTAACTTCCAACGCTTTTGATTTGTCATTCTGTGACTTAATTAATTGTCTTCTGAAATGCAGCTAGAAAATGTGTTAATTGATGCAAATGGAAACATAAAGATAACAGATTTTGGCCTCAGTGCATTACCACAACATTTTCGGGTATAATGAACTAACCAATCCAACTTTTCTTGCTTATTTCTTCTTCAGTTACTCATTTACTTGTGTTAAATTTTAGGATGATGGATTGCTGCATACAACTTGTGGAAGTCCAAACTACGTTGCGCCTGAAATTCTTTCAAATAGGGGTTACGATGGTGCGACCTCAGATACCTGGTCATGCGGTGTTATCTTGTACGTAATACTGACAGGTTACCTACCTTTTGATGATCGAAATCTGGCAGTACTCTATCAGAAGGTAGTCCCTTCTATTGGTAACAATTGTGATTTTCTTTTTCTTTGTTTGAAATTTCAATCTTTAATCTCCCATTTAAATATCAGATTTTTAAGGGGGATGCTCAAATACCCAAATGGCTGTCCCCAGGAGCCCGAAACCTAATAAAGAGGATTTTGGATTGCAATCCTCATACTCGGATCACAATGGCGGAGATAAAAGAAAATGACTGGTTCAAGCAGGACTATATTCCACTAAATCCGATCGAAGAAGAAGAGGAAGAATATGCTTGCTCGGATGATGAAGTATCATCAATTCATGAACAAGTAATAACTTGTCCTATATTATAATAATCCTTCATATACTTTTAAGACTTGTTTTGTATTTATAATTGATATGTTCTATAATTTCCGTAGCCATCAGATGTGGAGAAAGATCCAGACTCACCCACCCTCATCAATGCCTTTCAGCTGATTGGAATGTCCTCATGTTTAGATCTTTCTGGCTTTTTCGAACAAGAGGTGCTAATTTATTAAAAAGAAAGCAAAATTATTGTTTCATGTGCTTGTGATTGAGACGTCCATTCACCCAAGATTGATGAAATGGAATTTATGAATGAAAGACGGTCTCTTGTGTCTATTTCAGGATGTTTCTGAGAGGAAAATCAGATTTACATCGAACCACTCTCAAAAAGAATTGCTTGAGAGGATAGAAGATACAGTAACTGAAATGGGATTTCATGTCCAAAAGAAACATGGAAAGGTTAGTCTGATCTCCATCAATATTTTTCCTCCAAAAATCTATTCCATTTGTCAAATCAGTATGCCAGATTTTCCTAATTGTATAGTTTTCTTATCAATAGTTGAAGGTAAAGCAAGAGCACAAAGGTCAGAAAAGCCCCGGTAGTCTATCAGTAGCAGCAGAAGTATGTATTATTATCAGTAGAGACAATCTAACAATGATGTAACACGATATAATGTCCTTTATTTCTAACCTATGCTAATAATTTCTACTTATGATAGGTATTTGAGATAAGCCCATCGTTGCATGTAGTTGAGTTGCGAAAATCTTATGGTGATCCTCTAGTATACAGACAGGTAGTCCTCGAGTGGTCTAATAAATCAGCTTTTCTTCATAACCCATATATTCCTTTTTATCAGTTTGGAAATCTGGTGTTTATGCAGCTTTGCAGAAGGCTATCTAGTGATTTGGGTGCACCACAATGCCAAAAGCTTCTGACAGCAGATCTATGAAAAGTGAGCATCTGCTGGAAGGCACCCTTGCCTCAAGGATTGATAATGACGAAATGAATCAGTTTATGTAATTGTCTTATAAACACTAGATATCAACTCGATCTTCTTCTTCCTTTTCTTTTTCTTTCCCATTATTTGGAAGACTCGGATGATTCTTCAAAAGTATATAAATTGATTAATATTCTATTCTTCCATCCATAAATTTGAAGAAGTCAATCATTTCACCATTGCTTGAGCGCGAGTTGGCCAGTTCCGGCGATAGATATCAGTAGATAATGGAAGTTAGCTTTTGCTGGTGTATGCAGGACAAATATATAATAAATCACTTTATGAACTATAAAACTAATATCCAAGATTTGTATTATATATATGAATGAACCTTTTTCAAACTGAAAGTACAGAAATAACAGCATTTTTGTATGTTGTCTATAGTGCCAACGACACGTGAATTTTAAGACTTGAAAAGAGAATGTCAATGAATAAAGCTCAATAACACGTCCACACTGGTTGTATCTAGAGTACTGAATAAGAAGTTCAAATAGAAATGAAACAACAAAGAAGTTCAAATTTTCAATGAGTAATCGATATTAGGAAGTTACAAGTTCGAATGGAAATGAAACATTCCAATGATTAATGGATAATTTAGTTGTAATGATGGGGCTAAAAATACTAGTTTTCTGAAAAACGCAAAAATACCATGTTTAATGTTTTAAAGGGGTTAAAATGTGATTAAATTAAAATACATTTTTCTTTTTTGAAAAGATAAATTAGTTAAAGGGTTAATTTTACAAATTGTCCCCAACCTTTCGGTTAAGAATCGGTTTCGTCACTAACTTTTTTTAAGACACTCCACAGCCCACAACCTTAGATAAATACAAACAAATAGTCTTTTTTTCACTATTCCATAAAATTTTTAATAAAATGACGATTATAACCCTTAAATTTTTTAAAATTTTTTAAAAAAGTTTTAAAATAAAATAAAAAAAAACACCCCACCCCAACCCAACCCAACCCAACCCAAGATTAGCCGCCGAAAATGCTGCCATTCTGGTGGCCGGACATTCTGCAACCAAAATGGCAACATTCCGGAGGTAAAAGGGGGGTGAATCCCCCCATTTGCCTCCAGAGATGACAGCATTTTTGCTGCCATTTCTGGTAACCAAAGTACTGTCATTTTCGGCAGTAAATTTTTTTGGGGGACCCTCCTTTTTGGCAGCTGGAATGCTGCCATTACGGAGGTGGAATGGCTGATCGTCGGAATGGCAGTATTTCTGGCAGCCAATCTTGGGGAGGGTGGGGTCTAGGGTGTGTTGGGTATTTTCTTTTTTTTTTATTTTTTTCTTATTTTTAAACCTTTTTTAAAAAAATTAAAAAGTTTAAGGGGTATAATAGTTATTTTGTTAAAAATTTTATAGAATAGTGAAAAAAGGACGATTTGTGTGTATTTATCAAAGTTTGAGGTCTGTGAGGTGTCTTAAAAAAGGTTGGGGATGAAACTGGTTCTTAACCTAAAGGTTGGGGATGATTTGTGAAATTAACCCTAATTTAAAATACTTTTTGAGTCTAATGAGGAGAACAATTCTCTGAGATGCTACTCTTTGTACAGGTAGTTACGTGAATAGGACCATGACATCGATCGTAAATTCATACATTAATATCAAATGAGTTGTGTTATTTGAATAAAACGTTATTAAAAAAAATTGATAAAAAAGACATTTAGTAAAACTATATCTTTTGTGACATTGACTTTTAAATTAATAGTAATCACATTATTCACATATTTGTAAACTATTTTTCACGGGTTTCTTTGAAAATGTAGGAATTAGCAAATTAATGATACATGCTCTATGACTATATCATTTTAAAACTTCATACTTTTTTACTAACTTTTCCTAAAAAATGTAGGAATTTGTCACACATTTTACATTTTTTAAAAACTTGTGAAATGCTCTTGTATCAACCTCGGGCCTCACTGCCTGGCAGGCTCCCTATAATGTGCCTTCTCCTAGGTAGGAGTACCATAGGGAGCAATACCATGTTAATGGATCTATTTCTTTATGAAGATATCCCCCGGCCAGGGGAAGATAACATTTGTTTTAGAATAAATTTCACATATAAGCCTCAACCTTTACATATTGTATCAGTTGAGTTCTTTTTTTTTTTTTTTTTTCCCTCAACGTCATGGGTTCTCAACCTTTCATGAATAAACACACAAAGTCTCTGATTCCATAAAAGTGACCTTTATACCCCTTACTATTTAAATAAAAGCAAAAAGAAATTTTAAAAAACTAAAGAAAAAGCCAAAAAAAAAAAAAGTAATTTCTTCCCCATCCAAGCCACCTAGTTTCCAATTCCATCCCAACTCGGTTGTAAATTACAATTCTGGTGGAGTAAATTTTTGTTACAAAAGAGAAGCCCCCTATTTCGCTGTATGTTCCTTTATTTGCTATAAAAAAAAAAGGCACGAAAGTACCCCAAAGAAAAAAATAAAATAAAAAATTGATATAGGTATTTTTCATTTATGGTCAAGTTGGGGGTAGAGGAATCGGATGGCTAGCTAGGTGGTAGGTGGGAAAAAATTTATTTTCTTTTTTATTTTTATTATTTTTACTATTTTTAGTTTTTTTATTTTGATTTAAAAAGTTAGAGTATAAATGTCATAATGGACGTTATGTACAAATCTATTAAAGGATGGAGACCCATGGAGTTTAAGGAAAAAAAAAAGAATAAGGACTCAGTTGATATAACGTGCAAATGTTAGGACATATATGAAATTAACCCTTTCTTTTATGTTAGGAATTTTGGTATTTTCTAATTCATATTCTCTCAACAAAATAATTAAAACGAGCAACAATGTGATATGAACTAAGAAAATATATCAATATTATGCTCCATATTAGCACATGTTTCCTTTCCATTCCGCCGCTTCATTCATTAGTTACCATAGAATAATAATACATTGACACCTACTCAGTGTAGATTGGAGAACAAAAACAAGCAAAGACAATTATATATATGTAGACAATTAGAACTGACTACGACGACAAAAATATCAAGCTAAATCAATAAATTACAATACTTGAAGCGTTAATACCTAGTCGCCTAACAAGATTAACTCCTACCATGATGACTTATGGAAGAGCTATATCGACTATGCCCGGGGTAAAATAATTGTGTCCAAACTGGTAGTGGGTATTGACCCAAAACCCCAAAAGCCATTTTTTTAAATATTAGATATAAATTTTAATATCATGAAATGAAATTATAAAAACTAAAACATTTGAGGAAGTTATGGAAAGGGTTAATTTCAGAAATCATCCACAACCTTTGAGTTAAGTATCAGCTGAATCTCCAAATTTGTTTCGACCTCCTAGGTCTCTAACCTTTCATAAATTCGTATGAATGTCCTTTTTAATGAATTTTATCACCATTACCGTTAACTTTCCAACAAAATGACCGTTATACCCCTTAACTTTTTAATTAAAAAAGGTTTAAAATATTAAAGATAACATTTTTTTTTAAAAAGGAAAACATACAACCCACGACACCCTTCCCCTCCCAAGTGTGGCCGCCGGAAATGGCAGCAAATGGAATCCACTTTTTTTGGCTGCCGAAACGATAGCGTTTCTAACAGTCAAAGTGCTACGAGAAGTGGCAGCACATTTTTTTTTTTTTTTGGGAGGAGGGAGGATGAGGAGTCTCCCCACCATTTTGTGGCAGCCCTTTTTAGCAGTTGGAAATGTAGCCAAAGTGCTGCTAGAAATGATAGCCCCTCTATTTTTACCACAAAATAGAGGGAGACTCTCCTATTGTGCTGTCAGAAATGGCCTGACAGCTAAGGATACGCCGTTTCTGCGGTCAAAAATAGAGGGATGAATCCCCCTATATTCACTTGGGACAATGGAATTAGGGGTGGGCATTGAACCCGAACCCGACCCAACACCGAGTCAGTTTGAGAAATTCCCAACAGGGCCCAACCCACTTGGCCTAGGAATCCGACCCAAACCGACCCACAATAGGTCAGGTCGGGTTTCGGTTTTGGGGGGTTTCTTTTTTTTTTTTTTCTTTTTTAGTTTTCTTTTTGGAAGCTTAAAACTTTGTAAAGCCCAAATCACATTTTCGGCCCATTAAAATTTTTAGGCCCCATTGTTTATTATCGTCAGAGAAAAAGAAGTTGGGCTGGGAATTAGAGTTTTAGATAAGACTCAAAAGAAATATGAAAGAGAGGAAGAGTTGAAGGGACTAAAGCGGCGGCGGCAGTAGTGGTCAGTAGCGGCCGGCGAGGGAGGCAGCGGGAAAGGCGAGTCGACTGAGACCAAGGGCAGCAACCGGAAGTCGAGACTTGAGCAGATCAGTGGCGACAAGGAAGTTGTGGGTACTAGGGACGGCAGCGGTGCACATAGTGGGATGTGGCGTAGGCCGGTGGGTGGCGGTATAAGCTAGCGTACCGGTTTTCCTTTTTCAATTGCAATTTTTGATTTTTGAATCTTGAAGTCTTGAACAATGAAAATGAATGTATGAACTATGAATTTAGTTATCAACTAACTGAGGATCTGCAGTTCTCAACTAACTGACTAAGTAGTGAAGATTGAAGAAAATGTTCCATAATTTACGATTTATTAAAAAAAAGACCGGTTTAACCAGTTGACAACAGCGGGTTTAACCGCTGACACCTGAACGGATCTGGTTCAAGTTGGGGGGAACCAACCCTGCCCACCGAACCGAGGCATCAAAAAACCAAACCGAACCGGTTCGGTTTGGTTTTTTGGTTTTGGCGCCTACCCCTAGCCGGAATGTTGTCATTTCCAGCGGCCACTCTTGGGAGGGGGTAGGGTAGGGTAGGGTAGGGTAGGGTGGCGTGGGGTGCAGTGGGCTAGGTGTTTTCTTTATAAATTTTTTTATTATTTTTATTTTTTTCAACATTTTTTAAATTAAAAAGTTAAAAGGTATAACGGTAATAGTGACGAAATTCGTTAAAAGGACCTTTCCTGCGAATTTATAAAAGGTTAGGGACCCAAGAGGTAGAAAAAAAGGTTAGGGATGCAGCCGATATTTAACTCAAAAGTTGGAGACAATTTGTGAGCTAAATTAACTCTCATGGAAATTATCATGACTAAACTCAAGTGGTAATATAATGTTTGTGATATGAAATTTTGTTTCTTATACTAAGTTATTGTAGTTTACATGTAATTTTTTAAAGTATTTTTATACTTTGGATTTTTCAATTGCAATTTGGATGTTATTACAGTTGTGGTGTCGAAATAAGCAGGCCGGCCCGCTAACCTAGCAGCATGGTACGAGTCACAAGCTAAAAAGCCTGCCCATAGTAGGCATCTAATTTGGGCTGCATCTGCTGGGATTTTTATAGTCACCGCCCTACTCCACTGCCTATATGGCCGGCCCATGCGAGGTTACTATTCATAGGGTGGGCATCTGAACCGGTAAACCCGAACAGACCCGAACCGGCATGGACCGGTTCGATTCGGTTTTTTCAAGAACCGGTTCAGTTGGCTGTCTGGAGAAGGACAAACCAACTCAGACCGGTTCGGTCTGTGTGTTTAGCTAGCCAAAACTGGTTAAACCCACCTAAACCAAACGAGTTATACCCGATTCAGTTGAAGTAGGTAAAAGCTGGGTTTTTTTTTTAAAACATGTTTCAATTGTCTTGATGACTTCAAACATGTTTCAACAAGACTTCAAACTCGTTTCAATCTTTCAGACTCAATCAGAATTTACTCTTAACATTATCCACAAATCACAATACCAAATACCAATCTTAAATTGTCAATTTACAATTCAAAATCACGTTTGGCAAACTCAAGTAAAAATTGAAAGTTTAGGGTTTTGCAACTGCTCCATTCTTCCCTTCCACCCGCCGCTCCTCCGTCGATGCTCGCCTCTGCCTCTGCTTATCCTTCATCGATGCGCACCTCTACCGCTGCTGGGCCTCTGCCTATGCGTGCATTCGCTTCTGCTGCTCCTCAGTCGATGCTACCGCTACGCCTCTACTGACCTCTTGTCGCAGCCGCTGCCTCTCTCCCTCTCTACTTGCCTGAATGAACCCGAAGGACTAAGGAGTAAGCCCACAATCCCTCAAGCCCAAGTCTCTTAAGATCAAGATTGGGGCCTCAAAATAGGCCTAAAAACAAACGGGCTGAAACTTTAAGCATTTAAAAAAAAATTAATCAAAAGGCAACCCGAAATCTAACCCAAACCGACCCAAAAAGGGTTAGTTTGGGTCAGGTCAACTGGCCCGTCGTGCTGATTTCGGTTTGAAAATCTCCAAACCGATATCAAGTTGGGTCGGGCTCGGGTCTGGGCCAAACCCCGACCCGACGCCCAAGCCTTACTTGTACCTATTGTTTTGCCTATATTAATTGAACCAATTTTTTCTAAATGTATTTATATTTTAAATATAATACCCAATTAAAAAGTTATTAAACAACTTATTACAACAATCATAAAATTTCAGGTTATATTATTCTACTAACTAAAAGGGTCAATATGATTTTTAACAATAATAAAAAATAAAAATAAAAGACAATTTAACAGGCTCGCTCACTTAGAACATCTCCAACCGTCTCTTTAAATTTAATTAAAGAGCATTTTAGGCATTTTAAAGAGCCTCCATAAATTTAGAAAGTGTAATTTTCAACTTATTCCAATAGTCTATTCATTTTTTGTTTTTCATTTCTCTTCTTCTAAGCGTATTTAACGTATATTCATTTTTTTAAAAATTTTTAATATGCTTCTATCTTAATTATTTAATTTTTTGATCAATTTTTCTTTAATGATCTTCACCAACTTGGTCCCACAAAAGACAATGAATATTAAAATTTGTCGAAAGCATTTAATGATGGAGAGTGAATTTGACTCTCCAAATTTAGAGAGCAAATTACACTCTTTAAAATAAGATGTTAAACTAGAAAGTTTGTTAAGCCGCTTTTTTCATAAGTTACTCTTTATTTTTAGAGAACATATTGTATTTAAAGAGCCTATTGGAGATGTTTTTAGTACAAAATCATAGCCCGTGACTTAAATTGTCCAGTTACCGGCCGCCCGTTGTCACGACTTTCACGCGTGGTCTTCGGCG
Source organism: Nyctanthes arbor-tristis (assembly GCA_963692815.1). Taxonomy (NCBI): domain Eukaryota; kingdom Viridiplantae; phylum Streptophyta; class Magnoliopsida; order Lamiales; family Oleaceae; genus Nyctanthes; species Nyctanthes arbor-tristis. Next base: position 2,876 of record CAVNYN010286497.1, on the reverse strand, counting down.
GCTGCTGAGTTAGCCCGCCCGTCTTGAAACCTCTATATTAAGTTGTTTTAGTTGATGTTTTTGTGAAATTTAGGTTATTGTTTTAGTTTAAATGCAGTTTTTCTAAATTTCAAAGTTGTTTTCTTAATCACATGTTGTTTTATCCCATTTAAAAGCCATATTTTCTATTTTGACATTTAGAAATTACATGTTACGTATATCCGAATAAAAACTGCAACTAATCTTCAAGACTGAAAGCTTGAGTTGAAAGCAAAATATTTGTCTACGCGTAATTTCATATATCAAAAAAAGAAAATGTCAATAAAACAAAACTAAACAAAAAAACCATCCATATTATTATTATTATTATTTTGTGGTCATAAAAAAAATTCCATATTCATTCCTATTTCTTCCCGTCACTAAAACGGCAAAACCCAATGCAAACAGAACAAAACTAATGGGGATCCCAAACCCTAGAAGAGACTGCCGAGTATGCGGTTCACTAGAACCTTTCGCCCTCCACAACATCTGGTACCGGGGAATGTACGCCCAGCTCTGCACTTCCTGCGTCCTCGCCCACCACCCCGTTTGCTTCTGCCCCATTTGCTTCAGACGTGTGCTCTTCCGATCTCCAAGCTCCCGCCGCCCCACCTCCGAGTTATCTGCCATCGCTGCCCCTCCGTCGCCCACCTCTTATGTGTCTATTCCCTCCCTTCTTCTTCGTCTTCGTCTTCGTCCTCCTCGCGCTATGAGTGCCCACAATGCTCCATTCCTAATTTCACTTTTTTCAGTTTTAGTGGTGGTGCTTTTACCAAGGATTTAGCCAAGCAGTTGGTGGCCGCTGCCAGAATCGCTTCTATGTCGTTGATAAGGCTGCCGCTATTGCCAGACAGAATGCAGAGAAAAGGGCGAGGGAGGCTGTTTTGGCTAGGATGAGGGCTAAAGAGGCACTGGAAAAAGTTGCGTATTTGATGCTTAAAGAGGCTTGTATCGATGTGGATGGGGATGAAGATGAGGATGACAAGTCATTTTCTGACTCGTAAAGTAATGGCGGTAGGGTTATCAATAGTGGGATTATTTTGTTGATCTTTCGTGCTATATATTGTTTCAAGCGACTCTCGGGCTAGATTTTATCTTCTTTTCGCCTTTTGTCTGATGAAATTCTAGTTGTAACTACAGCTCTTCACATTCTAGTGTTTGTAGTGTATGAATTTGTCATTTTCCAATCTTTAATTTTAATCTTTCTGCCATGAGGTTTATATGTCTCAGAGTATTCAGTTTCAAGCTCTGTTCCTAATATGCTCATTTAGGTTATTCCGTCTGGCATTCTGCAATTCTGTTTATGAACTAATGAAATTTGTATGTTTGAAATGTATTTCAGTCTCACCTACTGACCTTCATGCCAATATATCTCGTCTTAGACTTATATTTTCCGGCTGCAATATGAAACAATTTATGAATTTGAAATGTTAATCGTAGCAAATGCCTTGTAAAAGATAGTATATGAGCATCAGAATGGGGAGAAAAAATTATATTGGATTCCATGTGACTGGATGTAGCATGAACAGCCTGGAATTCCAATCCCTATTCATTATGGAATGGCTTTAGATCTCTTAGGTGCAAAGGTTCCAATTTTTCATGCGTTAGACGAGCAATTTGTTTGTTGCAATAAGCCCTACTGCCTTAGCATTCCTTTCCTCATTAAAGAGTTCTATCCCCCAGAGACACATATATTGCTTTAGGGAAGGTTTGTTTTCAATCATTACCTGTTTTGTATGTGTGGGCCTTACTCTTTTTCGTTCTTCAGATAACAATGCTGACTTTTACTTTTACTTCTACTTTTTCTTTTTATTTAAGAATTTACTTTTTTCTTTTTTAATTTAAATATTAAATGTAGGTTGTCTAGAGTATTAATACATGTTGCTTCCTTTGAATAGCGACAGTTTATGCAAGTCATCCATTATTTCTTCCTTTCTTGGCTCCTTTTTTTGTTTTTCCCTCTGCCTATATTTCCAGTAGTTAGAATGGTTCATCTCTTCTTCCAGAGAAACATCATTGGAACGAGTGTTTTCCGTGTCTAATATAGCATGTGGGCATCTAAAAATGTTTTGTGTTTTTTTGTGTGCGTGGTTTTGTTTTTTCTTTTCCAATTTTTTTTTTTTTTTTTTTTTTTAA
>CAVNYN010286492.1:0-14524 GCA_963692815.1 Nyctanthes arbor-tristis | reverse complement strand
TACAACTTTTTAGTTTTCTTATTCAACTGGTGTGAAATTAACTCAAGTGAAATAGGTGACAACTTTCCCTGTGGGATCGATATTCGGGACTCTTCTAGTCCTATACTACTTGAACGATATCGTACACTTGCGATTTCGCCTGTCATCAACCAAAAGGAAGGTTGCAAAAACTTGGTTCCTTCGAATTCGTCTATCAACTTAATTTCAGTCCAGACATCTTCAACAATTAGGAATTAACAGGTGTCAATGCTAAAAGGAAGTCTTTGTTGGTAGGAGATGGCTCCCTAGCTAGCATCACTCTCTTCTTCTTTTTCTTTCTTTCTTTCTTTTTCTTTTTATTTTTTATTTTTTTAAAGTAAAAATTTTGACCTTTTAGTGATTTCCATCCAAAAAATGCTTGAAATTCAAGGTTAAAAAACCGGTTCGTGAAAACTCCAAAAATTTAAGAACTATAGCTGCATCTGTCCATTTATCTGGAACCTAAAATACTTGATTTGAACAAAACATTTCGTTATGGATCGTCATGGATATATCTCTTGGCAGAGAAACTAATCGAACCAATTCCTCAAACATGGTTTTTAACACAATCTATGGTTCTCTAAACTCATGTAGTTCTATTTGAAGCTGAAAATTTCTTTGAAGATAATTAGACAGGACAGGATATTTTTCTACCTTATGGTCGGATTCACCACACTGAATTTAGATTGTAAAACAAGGAAATGAATTCTTTATTGTTGAAATCTTGGTATAAATGTCAAATGACCAAATCGTTGTTTTTCTTGAACGAAATGGTGAAAATAAAATTTTGCTAACAGTCAAGCTAGCTATGTAACTTCAGATAAATAGCGTTTATGTTTGGAAGGTTGAGACTTTGTTGGCTCAGATCTAAAGGTTGGGAAGAAAAATGCAAAAAATAAAAAGAAAAAAAATGTAAAGAATGCGCCAGATTTATGCAAATTAAGCTACAATAAAAAAAAATAATAAAGAGTACATGAGAAGCCCAAATTGTTCATAAAATTCACTTATGGAGTTTACATAATAAAGTAAGGCTCAGGAGGGTATGTTCAATGTTAACTTTGCCCAGTTTGGAATTTCAACTTTCTAGTTAGTTTTAATCCTTTATCCATGTGTAATAACATATGGGTGATAGCCAATAGGAAGAAGAAGAAGAAGACAGTGAGAGAGCGTGATAAGCATGTTTAATCACTAGTATCTTTTGAATAGTCCAAGTCAGTCAGTTACCCGTCAACATAATTTTGAACTCTGATATTTTAAACGGAGAACTATTGAACAGGTCAACTACGACGGCTTCATGACTTCAGTTTGAAGATTGTTTTGCACACATTAATGTGAACACCAAATTTATGATCGATTTTCAACATTACCCACAACCCTACCGAAGCATCAAAAAATTATGTTACACAATTAATGGGGATGGTAAACGCCCCCCACCCCACCTCACCCCACTAAATAAACCTACGTAATAGTTTCTTTTAAATTTTCTATTTTTTCTTTGTTTTATTATTCTGACGCTTCCTTTTTTTTTGGGGGAAAAAAGGTTTATTATGACATTTAAAACTATTTATGATTCATTCTGCACTTATTTTGAATCTTAAGAGTTTTGTAAATAGCACTTTTGATAGACAAACATATCTATACCGATAATTTATGTAGTCATGTGTGATACAGGCGTGTGAAGTCGTAGACCACGATGAAAGGTTAAATTTTCTTACTTGGTGTACTGGAAAAACATAATTCAAGGCTAAGTTTTACCCATGTGAATAGTTTACAGTCACCCGAGGATACGATGAGACTTTCTTGGATGTGTTTGATCCTTACTATTAAATAGGGTAAGACATTAAAAAATGGGACCTGCCGATTAATTTGAACGAGAATTATTGAATCGGTCCGTAATTATATAAGGCATGTGCCTCACAACATGGCTTAATGACTTATGTAACTTGAAAACTATCTATGATTTATTTTGCGCTTCTTTTGAATCTTAACAGTTTTGTAAACATAATTTTGATAGACACACATATACGATCCTTGCTATTGGATCATCAAGTGTAATGAACGAAAATTGTACGGAGAGAGAAAAAGTGTGTTAGTGAACTATTAAGAGAATGAGAGTTAAATGAAATTTTTTTTTTTTTGTAAGTGTTGTATTTATAGATGTCAATAATCTGAAAGCCATTAATCTAGCCTTCGTTCACAATGTTTGTCATGATCGTCTTAGCCCATTGTCACATCTCTACCTCCGTCTCTTTAAATGCAACAACAGCACCTTCTATATGTGTGACAAAAGAGATTTGCTACTAATACTATATGTGTGATTGAAATTGATTCAAACTCAATATAATTTGACATATTATAAGGGGAAATAAACGATCCATACTCCATATATATATATATATATATATATATATATATACACACACACACCATATATATATTTTACACTACACTGAGAGGAATGCTCAAATGCATAATGATATGTAAAAATATTTCCACTCCGTAGATAATGACAACTTCAAGTCTTCCCATTTCAAAACAAAGGCATAGACTTGAAATGCTGCCCCATTTCACACTGCATCTGATTTTCCAAATTATTTATATAACAAATTGCAGTAGCACATACAGCATCAAGATTTGGACTTCCCACTTCAAAACAAAAGCATAGACTTGAAATGCTGCCCCATTTCACACTTCTTCTGATTTTCGAAATTATTTATATAACAAATTGCAGTAGCACATAGAGCATCAAGATTTGGATAAACACAAATACAAAAGTAACCATGTTGAAGTACCATGTTTTTGAATTTTTCTTGTTTCTACTTTTCCTTTCTTTTGTTTCTCTTCGACCTGCTTCTGCTTCTTTGCAAGAAGCAAATGCTCTGTTGAAATGGAAAGCTAGTTTTAAACATGAGAACAATTCCGTACTATCTTCATGGGCTCTTCAGCCCACAAAATTTTCCGGCCATCCAAAAGCAATTGTCAGTCCTTGTAATTGGTTTGGAGTTTCATGCATTGATGGAAGCGTCGATAGGCTGAATCTCACAAATGCAAGTATAAAGGCCACCCTATATGACTTTCCATTCTCATCTCTCCAAAATCTTGCCTATATTGATTTTGGCATCGACCAACTCTTTGGCACCATTCCACCTCAAATAGGTAAGCTTACCAAACTGATCTATCTTGATTTGTCCACCAATCAGTTTACGGGGAGCGTTCCATCAGAAATAGGCCTTTCGACTAACCTTCAGACACTTCATTTGGTAGAAAATCAGCTTAATGGTTCTATTCCTGAGGAAATAGGCCAATTAACATCTCTAAGTGAGCTTGCACTGTATAGTAACACACTTTCTGGTCCAATTCCTGTTTCTTTTGGCAGATTGACAAATTTGAGTGTCTTGTATATCTATGAAAATAATCTTTCCGGACCCATACCTGTTGAAATGGGAAATCTTGTGAATCTTGTTTAGATTGACATGGATGATAACATGTTGACAGGTCCCATACCTACCACTGTTGGAAACTTGAATCAATTACAGCTTTTGAACCTGGACCACAACCAACTTTCAGGTTCCATTCCTTGTGAGCTAGGAAACTTGCAATCACTTCAAATCCTAAACTTGGTGGAGAATTCTCTCACAGGTTCAATCCCGCCTTCTTTAGGCAAAGCTACAAATTTATCTACTCTATTGCTCTATGATAATAGGTTGTCCGGACCTATCCCACGGGAGTTGCGAAATCTAGAACTTCTTACTGACCTAGAGTTGAGTGGAAATAATTTGACTGGACTTATTCCAGAAATTGGTTCATTGAGAAATCTGGAGTACCTATACCTTGGAAACAACTCCTTGTCAGGCAACATTCCAACCGTCTGGAATCTCACAAAACTTCTACATTTGAAGCTCTCCTACAATAAACTCAGCGGAACAATTCCACTTGAAATTGGTGTATTGAGGAATTTGCGGTACCTAGACCTTTCACAAAACTCCTTGTCGGGTGCAATACCTACTACATTTTGGAATCTTACAGAACTTCTAAAATTGCACCTGTACGGCAATGATCTCACTGGAACAATTCCACCAGAAATTAGCTCTTTCAGAAACCTAGAGGACCTAGTCCTTTCAAACAACTCTTTTTCAGGCAACATTTTATCACTCCTTTGCAATGTTAGCTCACTTGTATATCTTCATTTGGATCACAACACTTTTGAAGAAAGAATTCCACAATGCTTGGGAAACTTGATCAGTAAAAAATTGCTAGCTTTAAATATGAAGAAGAATCATTTTCATGGGAAAATTCCTTCAGAATTATTTACGAAGGGATGCTCATTGAAGTCTCTTATCTTAAATGGCAATCAATTCGAAGGAACTTTACCTAGAAACTTAGTCAGTTGTCGGAATCTTGAAGTACTAGATATTGGAAGCAACCAAATGAGTGATGTATTTCCCAATAGGATGGAAAGACTTCCGTATCTTCGGGTTTTGGTATTGAGGTCCAATAAGTTCCATGGTTCAATTCCTGTGTCTAAAGCAAAGATTTCTTTCTCTAAGCTGCGAGTTCTCGACATCTCAAAGAATGAGTTCACCGGCCATCTTCTAACTGAATACTTATTGCATCTTGAAGCCATGATGAATGAGAATGAAGAGAAATGGGAAAAGGAGTCCTCGTATTATGATGATACATTAACACTAGTGGTTAAAGGACATGAGCTCGATTCTATAAGAATTCTAAGAATTTTTTCAGTGATTGATGTATCACAAAACAAATTCCAAGGAGAGATTCCAAGTTCAATAGGAAAACTTAAGTTCCTGCGATCACTAAACTTATCTGGTAACAATTTCACTGGACATATTCCGTCATCACTAGGTAATTTGACTTCACTTGAATCCCTGGACTTGAGTTCCAACCAATTAACGGGGAGGATTCCAGAAGAGTTGGAAATTTTGTCATTTTTGGGGGTACTTGACCTCTCATACAATCATCTTTCAGGTCAGATTCCTACTCAAGGCCATCTTCTCACATTTCCTAATAGTTCATACAATGGCAATACAGAACTATGTGGGGCCCCGTTGACAAAGATGTGCCCAAATGACAAAAAAGAGCAGCTTAAGCATCAAATTTCACCGCAAGAAGATAATGAAATTTTAGATGGATTTACGTGGCAATCTATCCTCATGGGATACGTATATGGGGTATTGTTTGGTTTGGCTGCAGGGCTTCTGATCCTTAAATATGAGAAACCTTGGTGGTTTATAGAATTTATTTATGGAGTTAACAAAATAAAGCGCACCACAAGGAAGACAAGGATTCTTCAAGATTAAGTTCTCCAAAATGGAATAAGCTAAATTTCTTCAGTGTTTCAGAATTTGTAGCTTTCTAGTTTGATATTATATATCCTTGTAATTTTACATCACTTGTATTGTTTATAGCATTTAATATTTATTCTAATTTCTGATATGATTAGTATTTAGTGACAGTAAACAGAAAGAATTTGCTCTGGCTACTCATGCCAAATTCTTTACTTACCCCGTTTCTTTCCTTGATTTATCCATTTGTTTTCTTAAGTTTTCTTACGGATTTCTAAGCAGGACTTATAGTTGACATATTGATGTGTGGGAAACTGCACTTCAGATTGTTAACCCATAAAAATATAAATGCTACTACTGAATTCTTATGAAAAATTGACTTAATAATGGAGTCTTATTTTGAAGCAATGCCCACAATTCATCCTAAGAACAATAAAACCTGCCTGTGCACTTCAGCACACTTCATTTGCATCATAATTTTCAAAAACTCACTCTCGTGAGTGGTTTGTGTCAATATAACACGACATCCTTCATTCACTCATGAATATAACTAGTTGATCCATTCTTAGACTTATGTGTTTTGAAATATGTCAATAATCCCAAGCATTCTGATTTATTTTTCTACTGTTGTATAATTTAGGTAAGAAAATCTACCTCATGTACTTCTTTATAGTCCTCGGCTGACATACCAGTTTAAAATTGGACCATAATCAGAGATTTTCGCATCAGTTTATTGGCAATTGGGGAACCTTCACAATTATCATAACCAGATTACAGATTGAAAATCATTTGTCCGATATGAACAATATTCAATAAGCTAAGAAGGCCTTGGCTCAATACAAAGACCAGTTTAGATGCTTAAATAAACAACTTGCAATCCTAGCACATCTAAATTTGATCACTTCTATATATATACTTAGTTTGTGCAAGGGGTTCTGGTTCCTGCACATCACGCTACTTTTAAATCAGTGGATATCGCGAATCACTTCATCGTGTTCTGCCCATTATGTATCTCATTATAATGTTTAAATGGCTTAATCCTTGTGTGATAATTATTAAACCAATGGTTGGGCAGAGCATGCTTAGGCCACAATCAAGTTCCATATCAAAGAAAGATCCTTTCTTGATTCTTCATTATGCCATCTCGGGTATCTTTAGCCTTCATCAAACATTTTGTAAGGTTAAAGATTAGCATATAAAGGCTGCATTAATTAGCATACGTTCTTGTGTATTTCATGATTTCTTTAATAGATCTACATAAAACTAGCAGAATTTGAATATTTTCTGTTTACATTATGCATCAAGTGACCAAAAAGTAAATTTTGTAAGCTAATCACAGGTTCACATGTAAATTAATGATTCTTCAACTTCTAAGATTATTTATTACTTTAAAGGTTCACATGAATTCTAGAAATGGGCACACTTGAGAACTTTCAGTTGTTAAATCTGAGTCTCAGCATATGAATTCTATAGCTCCTTCTGAGATTGGTCTATCCACAAATCTTAATGAATTGATTTTAAATATTAATTCACTTAATCGACCCCTGCATTTGCCAGTGACAAAACTCGAGGTTATTTTTCTATACAATAATACACTTTCGAGCTATATTCCACCAGAGATGAGAAGGTTGCGAAATTTGATATGCCTACGCCTTTCAGCCTAATTATATACAGGTATGATACTTCCAACAATAAACAATATATCAAAATCTTACACGCTTAGCATTTACAACAACAACGATGGACAAAATGTAATTAATATGTCAGGAAATAAAGTTTGTGAACATTTTTCCTAATATACAAATTTCCAGGAGAAAAATAGAATCGGATTTGGTACTGTTTGGACTTTTACATTTAGGCCTGCTATGCTACTTCACGTATCCATGCAGTTTTACTTTTTCTTTAATCAATCTGGAAATCATTTTTACACTCTGGTTATAATCAAGATGAAATAAAGTTTGAACTGATTGGATTGAAGTGAACTTGACCCACCATCTGAATTTAGGGTACAAGTTGTTCATGAGTTCATCAGTACAATAGGATATCAGTAAATGAATAATTGGCCTTAGAAATGCAAAGTATAGTATCAGAATTGATACTTCTTTACTAAGAGCCTTCAGAAAATCAAGTTCAGAAACTTGTGAAACAAATGATAAGCAATCTCGTAACAATATCCTATCGCAACAGCATCCAATGTGCAATAATACATGGCTTCATATTTCTCGATTCACCACAAGAAAGTTAAGAATTTTTAAATGATTCCATAAAGCATGAATTTCACCTCAAACAGTCAATTAAGCTCACGATTCTATTATAGATCGTGATTGCATTCTTCAATTGAATTGTTAAGTTTTTGACTATCACTTTCCTTGCTACCCCCAAACGAGTACTTTCCAGACGTTTTAACTTTCCAAGTCTTCAAATAGTTATCTTGACCTACCAAATTCAAGACTTAATTGTCTCACCCTTCTGTCATTGGGGAAAGAATCATATAAGATTGCCGCTTGTTCTTTTTACAGTATAACGAAGTCCTTTCAGGAGAAATCACAATTTGCAACTTCCTTTCATCAAATTTATTTCTATGTCATGACTTTGGCGGGACTCTTTTTTTCCCCCACACATATACTTGGAATGACTTCTAGGTCTTCTCCAATCAATTTCAGACTTGTCGCTTATTTGTGGAACTGAATTATGGAGAAGATATGGATTAACATCAACCACAAAACACGTAAAGAATATTATCATCATGAATAAAGTTAGTCGCCCACTTTGTATTCTTCCATGATAATTCCATTTCTGTTGACTTTGGAGGGACACTTTTGTTCAATCATACATTGGTTAAATTATTATTAACTCCCTTTAAGTAGCAATATCATGACATTGGCAACACTGTTCTTTACCTGGTACGACTGCCAAGCTATTAGGGTTTTCACTACCTAATAAACCCGGGGCGAGGATGGGAAATAATGCAGATCCACTTCCATTATAAGGTGTAAGCCTTGGACTGAATTATATTATACGCGCTCCACAACTGGCAACTAGACTGGCTCAAAAGTGTCTTAGTGGGCCTTCTGGAGGATGTAAGCTTCGAGCCGGATACTCGAAGGCCCACGATAATTGCACTATAAAAGCCTTACCCTAATTCATTTCAGGGTTAGGTCGTCACGTCGTGTATCGAATGATAAGTGGTGACAAGACGTCGGCCCGTGTCGTGTTGTCTTGTGGAGCAGTACCTGAGCCCTGACCTTCGTGGTCCACCACTACAACCTCCGGGGGCGGCACTGGTGACCGGAATCCGGCGGCAAGGGCCGAATAGGAGAAACGAAAGGGGAGGTGACGTTCTAATTGTTTGTTTTATGTTATGTTCTCAAAGTCTTGTAATTTCATCTAGTCTATTGGGTTAACCTTGTTTTTACATTTGTGTATGTGAGGTTCAAACCCCTACACAAGCCTTCTCCAATCAATTCTGTGCCTTGTCAATTATTTGTGGAATTGAATTCTAGAGAAGGCATGCATCAACAGCACCCACAAAACATATAAAGAATCATCATTACTTAGTCATCCACTAGATTTGAATTGGACCATAATTAGAGATTTTGACATAGGTGCCTTAATATAATAAAGAATTGTGGGAACCAACACAATTATCATCACAAGAGTACAGATTGTAAATCATTCTGCCCATACGAAGATTAGCCCTTGATTCAAAAGTCAATACACAAACCAGTTCAGACGCTTAATAAACAAGTTCCAACTCCCAAAGACATTAAAATCGATGACTTCTATAAATAAACAGTGACTGGATTTATACTAGGATCTTAAAATTGAACCTCATGGAAGGGAGTTATCTACAATACTAAAAGATAGCAGTATATGATGGAAACTTCAATGGAACATTTGACTAGTTCAACTTTTTTTCCTTCCTGAATCTCCAAGGTTTCTTAGCCGGAGTTATTCGATTCGAGATTTGGAAAGAAACTCCTTTCTGGTTAAATCTCTGATATTTTCGGTTTGATGCCCAACTCTGAAGTCTTTGATTTTTCTAACAATTCATTTCAAGGAAAGATCCCACCTTCTATAAGCAAACTTAGGAGTCTTTGTTTAAACTTGAGTTCGGTCCTTTGGAGATTGCTCTATATACGCACGAATCTGGCTGAATTGATTTTGGATACTAATTGACTTACTGCATCCCCTGCATTTGTTCAGTAACCAATGTGACAAAACTCAAGGTTCTTTCCATGTACAATAAGTTTTTCAGACAATTTCAACGAACCACTATTTCCTCGTAAACTTCAGAGTATGAATTCGTAAATCCTCTTAGTTTAATGAATTCCTTACATGAGAACTCTGTGGGTGTGTGCGTGTGCGTAATTCTAGTCATATTTCCACTTGGATATTTTGCATGGCTTTTGTTAATTAGATTCATCACCAGAAAGGTACAAATTCATGTAGCAATCACCTTTTGCAACTTTGTTGCTTAATTTCCTTTTTATCAAATTGATTTATGTGATATGATTTGTCATATACTTGAAATGATTTCCAAGTCTTCTCCAATCAATTCCACAAGGCATGCGGTGCCATTCCATAAACAAGTAAAGAATTCTGATCACAGATAAAGTCAGTCCTCCACTTAGTATTCTTCCATAATTCCATTTCCATTGACTTTGGAGGGACTCTGTTGTTCAATCATTCTGATAAAAGTGTCTCTCACATATATAAACAAAAATTTCACGAAAGGAAAGCACCCGATTTAGGTTATCTCGAAGAATATTGATTCAAAACTGTGCCACAACGGTGACTGACTAGAATATATGGAAAATTCTAAGTGGACAAAAGAAGATACAAAAAAGATGGCAAAAGTGACATGTGTCATAAGTGATTGGGTTGATGCAAAAGTAATGTGATGTGTTGAAAAATAAGATTGTGCCACGTGTCAATTTTGTTAGAATTTTTATATGTGCTTTTGTTCAAATAGCACAACTCAGAATATTTAGTTTATAGAAGGTGTATATTAAGAAAAATTAGATATCATTAATACATATTACAGAAAAGGGAGTCAATATTTCAATCAATGTATATTTTCTAAATGATTGAATTGAAGTTTATTTCATTCATATGTATATATTTTAAATTTTTGAATTGAAAATTATTATTTCTTTTGAGGAAGAAAAAAAAACCAATCATCTAAACTTTGTAAATGATTGATTTGGGATCACTAAACTTCTTACTAAAATTTTAATTTTATCACTATACTATTCAATTTTCGTTAGTTGGATCACTATACTTTAATTCTTATGAAGTTTCACAGTTTGATTTTTGTTTGAGAACCTACCTATCTTCCGTCTACTCCTGGGCAACGAGAAGGCGGCTATCGCTACAGTCGATTCGTCGAGGGGAGTAAGTCCTGAAATATAAAGCGGGTAACGATTTTGTAATACACGTATTATCGTTCATCATTTATTCTAGCTGTAACATATTTTCCTATGCATTATACATCGGCAGCCTAATACAAACTCCAGATATTTTATTCAATGTTTTTCTTAGGTTTTTTGTGTAAACTATTTTTTATCTTCATTAATGTAAGATATTGTATTACGGGTAGTACATATACTATTTTTCTTTACGCTCACATAAATGATCAAATGTTACAGCTTAAATCTTTGTTATACAATCACGTTAATCCTCTTGAATTGTTTATCTTATCTAGTACTATCATCACGTACAACACACAGGTGAAATAATTGGTAAATTTTAAAAGAGATAAGATTGCAATGGAACTAAAAGTTATGAATATTTCAAAAAAAAAAAAGAAAAGAAAAAAAGAAAAAAAAAAAGAAGAAGAAGAAGAATCCATTGTACTTTCAAAATAAATAATTTCTTATACATTGACCAACTTGATGTATGCCCTTCTCAATATTTTTTGACACTATAAAGGGATTATATATATGGGAAGAGAATTAAACCTTTAACTAAGGGTATAAACAACTAATATGAATACTACTAGATTACAAAGCTTTTGACTTACATAGCCCTTGTCAACTTTTCAAACATATTGATTAATGATTTATCCCGTCGTGTGGCAAGCCTTGAATAAAAAAATCATCCGATTAAGCAAAAGTAATTGGAAACTAAGCTTATTTGTCACTGAAGTTAGAGTTGAATAATGAACATCCAATTCAAACCGAAGAAAGACTAGAATAACATGCCCAGAATATCTGTGTTGACTCAAGATAAAATAGAAAAAGAAAAACACAAATAAATAGAGCAGACGGGCTCAAATATCCAAAATCCATCATTAGCAGTAGTGGCAAAGATGTTGCTTCAATTCATCTTGTCGAGTTACCTCAGAAGCATATATTGTGGACTAAAAACGGATATCATATGTAAAAATTATGACTGGTCTTCGAAAACCAAAAAAATCAAGAAAATAGAGAAAAGAAATGAATTTTATGGAATTAAAAAGTGTAAAAGGGCGGGAAATTCTTTTGAGAACTTTACTCCTTATATATAGATATAGAGATGACAACATGATAGGCGTATAAATTACGTTGATTAAATATTCAAAATTGTGTTCAAATACTTAAATTTGATGTTCAAAAGTGTATTTATTGTTTATGTGTTAAATACTAGGTTGCAAGTAAAAAAGGAGTGGAACTAACGAATGTAGACAGTTACGCATACTTTGTGAATATGTAGGACCAAAACGGAGTAAGGGAAGAGTTTAGGAATCAAAAGAAGGAAGAAAAAATTTGCAGCTGAAAATTATACATTGCGGCTGCAATGGATTTCTCATTGCGCCCACAATGAAGCAAATTCAAAAGAAAATATGTGCAGTGTGGCCGCATAGTCATATGAGCAGCTAGCGAGGATTTTTTTTCCTAATCTATTTTGAACTTTATCTTCCGATCTATATTTCTTGGACACGACTTTAAAGCTTTTTTTTAAGGGCTTTTAAGCTTTTTATAAGGGGTTGGGGATGCAGGGGAAAAAAAGAGGAGAGGAGAGTTACACAAGACACAAAAACATCATAGAAAAGAGAGAGAAAAATAAAAAAACTTTGAAGACTTGGGAATCAAGTTCGAGATTAAGGGAGAGAAGCTTGGTGCAAGAGTTCTTCATCTTTATTCAAGATCTAATTACCCAAGTTATGTGCTTAATTTTATTAATTTATTTGTATTTTTCATTAATGATGTGTAACTAAATTAATTTAATGTTCGGACGAATGATGTAACAAAGTTGGGACCGCAGTCGTGTTTTTCATACTTAATTTATGCAATTAATTTTTATGTTAAATTCTTGTTGGTTTTTCATACTTAATTTATGCAATTAATTTTTATGTTAAATTCTTGTTGGTATAATATTTTGTCTTCATCTTTTTGGCCAATGGATGAATAAATCTAAGGAATTTTATTGAATTCAATAGATGCAAACTTAAGTTAGCTTATGCAATAAGAATCATTAATTTAGACAAAACAAAGAGATTTGCTTGTAATTAGTGCGATCATGTAAATTGAACTTCAGGGATATTTGCATGAGTTTCTTGTCATTAATACAAGAGGGTTGATAACTCACTCCCTTAGAGATAGGTGAGGGGGCCTAGTTAAGTAGAATTAACTAGTTTTGATAAGGGCAGTTAATTAATTTAGTGAAATTCGATCGTTAACATAGATTAATTGTCACTATGCTATGTGGCCTAACTATGGTGATGTAGTAAATCCTAACACATATTCATCATATAATTCCCTCTAAAACATTGTGTGTGTGTGTATCTATTCTGGTTAGTTTTATTTACTTGTTTATTTTATTTCCTTCTCTTAACCAAAATTATTTGATTTTTCAAATAAAGTTAGAACTAATAATTTCAGTACTCAATACGATCATTGTGGAAACGATAATCGAAATTGCCTACTTTAGTACTTGTCACGACCTGTGCAGTTGTGGACATATCATTTTTAGTGAACACAACACATTGGTGATAAAACCCTATGCATAGGCCGAGTCCAAAACCCTAACACTAGGGATGGCAATTTAATCCCCATAACCTGAAGCCTACAGGTAGCCACCCCGTTAAGTAATGGGATAGGTATGGGGTAAAATTATCCACCCCAAAAGCCTAACAGGGCGGGATGGGTAATGGCCGCCTCAACCCGGCCTGCCTGCTGATCCGGTAATTTTTCTTTTTTTTTTTAATTTTTTAATAAAAAATTTATAGAGCAACTCAGAGGAGATTCAAACCTACAATAATTGAGTTTAACTCCAATTCTTAAATGAAGGTTTACTTGCAATGTTTGAACTCTTAATATTTGGCGTGTGATTGAATATTGTTTGATGATTTGAACTTTATACTTGATCATTTGGTTGTAATTAAAAAACTATGCTTAAACATTTTATGATTCAATGTTTAATTATTGTCTATAATCTATATTATATATATATATATAAAGAAGTCTACGGTACCTTTTACCGTATTTTTCCTACCAAAGATGTCTTAAGTAAGGTCATTTTAGACTCTTTTTTATATGTTAAGTAAATTTTGCGGTTAATTGTAGATTAATATTTCTCTAATTTTTTTAATTAATTAGGGATTATGATCCTTACATATTCTATCTTCAAATATCTTTATCAAAGGTCTTGCAAATCCTTCTGATTTATTATCTTTGCTAATCGACAGCTAGAATCTCACAAATTTGAGATTTCTATACTGATATATCTTATCTTCTTAAATATCTTGTTGGATTAATCTATATTCAAATCTTTTTGATTTTTTTAATTCAAAATTTTATAATATATATCTATATTAGAGTATTCCTTTTTAACTAATGTATTAATTTTTAATTATTTTTTATATGATTTTTGTCGGGTTGTTATTATGTTATTTCTTTTATATATAATAAGTATGATTTAATTAATATTTCATAGTTTACAAAATTTCTGTCAATGTAGTATAGTTACAGAGAAAAATAAAATATTTAATTTCTTGAACTATAAGAATGATAATGGGTCGGTCGGGATCATGTATGCTAAACCAATTACTCTACCCATCAAAATTTTTTTCCATCTCCACTTAAATTAGAGACGGGTCGAGGATGAGATGGAAACCAATCCTAAAAAGCCACCAAAATGCCTATTTATCTTTTGAAAAGTGTCCCTTCCCATATATAGAAGGATTATAGCTTGAAAAATAGCTTTAAATGAGGAATATC
>CAVNYN010286491.1:0-18804 GCA_963692815.1 Nyctanthes arbor-tristis | reverse complement strand
CCGCGGGCGCCGATCGTGGCTGTCCGGTGATTGAGAGCAAAGAGACGAGGGGTTAATTCCTCAGAGCGATTGAAATGGGGAGATAGGTCTAATGGGCCTGCCCACTGTGTATTTGTTTTGAAAGAAGCCCACCGCGTTATACTTAGTAGAAATTGACAAATATAGCCTCTGGGTATTGCGACGACACTTGGTTTACTGGGACGCAAACGTAAGTCGTCTTTAGAACTTAAAACCTAATGAGGCGACATTTGGTTATTGGGACGAACCAAAACAGGCTCATACACCTTTAGAGTCGACAAAACAAGTCGTTGCAATAGTTGTAGTTTCTGCAGCGACTTTTCGGTCGCCCCAGTTGCGGTCGCCTCTATATTACCAACTTCTTGTAGTGTTTGCTGACATTATCATAATGTTGTACAATAATTTAGATTCAATTGGTGCCTTAATTGGTTTTCAATTGGTTTTATTTTTCAAGTTTTAAAATTTAAACTTTTCTTATTTGGATATTCATCACGAGTTTTCAATAATTTATATTAGTTTATTTTAGTTTTTTGTCTTTAGCTGTTGGTGTAACGCAAATAAATGGATTTTTATTGTACAAAAACAAAAGAATAACACAGTTGATTTGCTCTAAGTTATTCTGAACTAAATTTTCATTTATAATATAAGTTATTTTGAATGCCTGCCATGTATGAATACATGGATGCCTGCCATGTATGCATACGTAGATGTCTGCCATGTAGATTTAAAATACACATGGTTTAGATTTGAAAAACATGTGATACATGCCACATAGGGTGGAAAGTTTTTTAACAAAACTTCTGGGAAGTATTTGAATTTTTTTTTTTGAAATAGGTTTCCAAGTTATTCTGAAATAAATTTTGGTTTTCATATTATCAAGGACTCTAGGAAGAAAACTTTAAAAATCAAATAAACATAAATAATAAATAAATAAATAGAGATAATACCATACAATTAGTTTATAATGCCTTCATTTTCGAATAATTCAGTAGCTGGAAGAATAATTTTAAAAAATACTAATCTATAAGAAATTGGACAGTTATTCGCTGTCAAATTTATATCGGCAGCGGATAATAAAAAATTATAAAAACTCATAATTATATATAAATGCTTAAAAAAATAAAAGTGAACAAACTAAGATAAAAAAGGAATATAAAAAACTAATAAACTAATATAAATTATTGAAAACTTATGATGAGTATCCATATAAGACAAGTTTAAATTTTAAAATTTGAAAATGATGCTTATAAGTTTTCCAAATTTTTTTATTTCGTTTTAATGTAGGTGGGAATGACTATACTTCCATAAATTAAATAAATAAAACCAATTGGGGCGACACCTGTAGAGGTAGTAATACAGCCCAAATCATTGTACAACATCAAGCCCAAATCATTGTGTAATATTATGATGAGGTCAGTAAAATTATGAGTGGAAAAATTGCAATTGAAAATCCAAATTCAATTGAAAACTCTTGTATTATATATTATATGATGTTAGGTCGTCACCCACCCACTATATATATATATATATATCCCCCCATCTCTCCCAATTTTCCTCCTGTTCCCGCAAATGTGACTGGAAGGATGTCCCCAAGTGGCTGGACAGACGTCCCAAGCCGGCTGGCCAGACACCTCAAGCCCGCTGACTGAAACGCACCAGCCCTTGGCCCATCGCATACCAAGAAGGCTGGCTGGACTCCCACACCAGCACGCGTTATGGCAAAAACACGTATAACTTTCTCTATAGAACTTGAAATTGAGATTCGTAAAAGATGTTGGAATCCTTGTTCGACGAGCTACGATATGGCATGGATTAAGCTCTATTAGTACCCTTATAATTGTGACTAGAATTTTATTTCTTTACACTCTAGCAACTTGATAAATTGTTTCTAGGTGTTTAGGTTGTTTTGAGGCTTAAATTGCCTAGGGCCTATGTTGTGGAAATGAATACTATGATATAGCATGAAATTACATATTATAATGTAAACGTGACAAGTATGAGGTAAAGTTGAGAATTTGTGCAACTGAGAAAGAAGAAAGTTTTAAACTATTGTCATATAGCTAAAGATGAAGGTAAATAATGGTTCAACTACAACGCAAAATATATTTATATATAAAGGCAACAAAGTCTGACCTATGAGGGTTGACCTGTTTTCCCACCTAAAACTTTTCGTTTCTTTTTTTTTTTTAATTTTAATTTTTATTTTTTTATCCCTTAAAAGAACTAGCAATTTCCAAGGTCTCTTTCATATTCATCGGTGTATCTGCACGTTAAATTAGATTAGATCACAGAGAAGCTTGCAATCTCAGCCTCAATTCTCACCCTCGATCTATATTCCTTCCCAACTAATTATAATCTACCATCTTTGATTCCTTGAAAGGTTGAAGCCCAATTAATTAACATTTACCATCTTTGGCAATTGC
Organism: Nyctanthes arbor-tristis; assembly: GCA_963692815.1. Lineage (NCBI taxonomy): Eukaryota > Viridiplantae > Streptophyta > Magnoliopsida > Lamiales > Oleaceae > Nyctanthes > Nyctanthes arbor-tristis. The sequence goes on along the minus strand of CAVNYN010286491.1, from coordinate 16,363 downwards.
AAGATTCCGTGTTGCAATTTTATGTATTCTCAATTCCAGGTAACTTTTTTATAGCTTTTATATTTTTCATTTATTTATTTGTTTATTTTACAGCGTAGTATGTAATCTTATGGAATAATATGCAAAATGGATCCCAATGTTATGGCAGCAAATCATGTTTGCGTATTGTATGACAGGTGGGTGGGGTAAGTTTTCCTGGCGTAGATGTGGTCAGATTCATATGGATTCCGGCGTTTCTACAGCTGTTCTAATTCTGGTAGTCTTAGGTTAAGTTATCAATGTTTTTTAAATTTCGGTTGCCTTGAAGACTAGAAGAATTTGATTAGTGGAAAAGAACAAAATTAAGAACTTGGTTACCACGTATGATCTCAATGTTTTCTTGACACTTTTTTGTTTATTATGTGGTTTCAATCTGAGCATACAACGATTACAATGCAAAATTACAGCTTCTGTTTCTTCATAACAGTCAACATTATTGTAAAAGGTTTGGCCTATTATTATGTTAACTCTTTTTAACCTCCATAAGCTACCATTATTGTAGTCAGCTTCTTATTTAAATCTTCCATCTGGCTAGATATCTTATTTGATTTTTCTTTGTTCATTGGCAGCGTCACAGGCAAGAGTGTTAGAGAAAGAGGCTTCACCTTCAGGAAGGCAATGAAAAGCTTCAGCCCGAGATGGTATGTCTTATTATCTCTATGCCCAAAATTTTATGTATTTAACTATTCTTTTAACAGTTCTTAAATATATGTATTGTGTTATTTACTGATGCCCAAACAACATAGATTGAGAAATTCGATATAGACAGAAATTATATATGCTTTTCATGCTGAAATCAGATTTCTACAATAGAAACTTGCCTTTCATGCCGATAATACAATGTGCTCTCGCGTTGTTGTTAAGGTGTAATCTAACTGATTTGATTTGAAATCTATTATGATGTCTGAATGTTTTGAAGTCTATTCTCATGTGCTGATTGAGTCTATAATGCATTTCAAGTTTGAATTTTCTCCCTTCTTGCGTATAAGTGGAATGTAGCTGATATAAACTCAAGTTTGTATATTTAAAGTTCTAATATTTCTCCAAAGTTTAATTTAAACTCTAAACATTTGATGTCTCTTTTGACATCTGGATATGCTGCATATTGAGCTAATTCTTTTATGTAACATTCTCATCGTTCCTCTTATGTGCAATGTTGATCACAAAGAATTTACTTAGTTTGTTAGGATTTGAATTAATTGTGCTTTTGTTATCTACTGTCTAATCTTTTTTTTTTCTCTCTATAACTTTGGATTAAATGTCTCGGGCAGTTTCAAGATTATTGGATGAAAACAAGTCAGATATAGATTCATTTGTATAATTCCCAATAACTCTTCAAGAGATTGTTAGGACCTGATGTATGGGAACCTTATAATTCAAAGTTTAGGCCTATGTCTAAACAAAAAATTTCATGCATGCAGCAACATTTGTGGTCATTTGGTTCGGTAGTTAGACTTAATCTTTGCTTCTGGAGTCATATTTCTAAAAAGGAGCTCAACGGGTTGGTATGTGAATTCTTCATATCCCCAATTAGGAATTGATGAATCTACAATGCTTAGAGCTCAGGATTTAGGGTAGAGGCTTTCAAGTTGAAAGACTATTATATGAGTGGAGAATAGCTGGTATAGAAGGGTTGGAATATCTGGAAGCAAGAGAACAAATGGAGGATAAAGCTCAACCATTATGCAATGAACCGATAAATGATACTTCTGTGGAACTACAATTACAACAGAACAGCCAAGTTGGTTGATTCTTCTATAGGCACTACTAGAATAGACTTTAGAACATATTCTTGGGCAACATTTCTATTGTAGGTTAGATTACTGTGAATTCACATATGTATACCAATGTTGATTTACATTAAGAAGTTTAGAGTACCTTTTTTGGTAACTCATTAATTTTTCAACTTAATTGTTACTTTATTTTTTTTATTCTTATTATTATTTTAATTGTTCTTCCCGTGCAACGCAAGAGTGAAAGACTAGTTAATTATAATTTTATCTTATTCTGATTATGTGATATTATATTTAATATATTGACCATTAATATTGATATAGCTAGCATTAAATGAGATGTGATGATGTGTGGGCACAATTGAAATTATGTTTTAGTACGTAACGTGAGACTGAACCATATTCATTCATTGAGCATGATGCTGAATACATGCATGTGGTGTGATGAAAGAGATTGATGTGTGATCCCAATGTAGATATACTACACTTTGGTATGCCATTCGGGTATAAACACGTCGCTCAGGTATATAAACTGGACAGAGTGATGAGACCCGACAGTTTTTATGATTTGACCAGGCCATATTTATTGAATGTGGAATAAGTCTTTGCTGTCTCCTAGGCCTTGTTTGAGGCAATGATGGCCACACTAAGGGGCAGTATACCCCTGTAGCAAGGCATGAACGCGCTATGGCCTTGATGATATTGAGCTCATGCAGTATACCATATGAAGGAATACGAGTCCTGTTTGTGATGGTGTACAAGAACATAATGATATTTATTTAACATAATAATCACGCCATGCATACGTTTCTTGCTGAGCTTTAGCTCACGTATCTTGCATTGTAGGTGTAGCAACACAAGCGACGAAGATGGGTGATAACTCCAAAATGACCAGACATCTGTATACTGGTTCCTTAACCGTGGTCTTTGAGTCAGCCACAAGACGAACCAAAAAGGTTACGCTAATCTCTTTAAAGTTTTATAAAAACTTGGTTTTAAACTAATATTGGCTATATTTTGGAACCTTGATTTTAAAAAAATGTAGTCTTTGTTATGTAATAACATTGTACATGATTTTATAAATTGTCTAGTCAGTTTGAAATGTACACTTATAAAGATTTACCCAAAGAGTACATAACTTCACATAATTTTATATATATATATATATATATACATATTTCTTGAAAGACTATTATTTATTTAAAATCCATAACTATAAATATTTCCAAATAAACATGTGTATTTTACACAATTATTCTCAAAGATTACATATATTCAGATTCTTTAAAATAAATTATTGCTCTATTGGAATATGGAGGAATTTATAATAAATATTTGAGAGTGTTAGATTGTGTAAATCCTCAAAAAGCTATAATGGTAAGCACTCTTATGGGATATATTTTGTTTAACCTTATTGGTGGAATCTTTTGTGTCATGTATATTAAACTTATATGCTTATGGGGATAACAAAATACGCTTGTGTGTAATGCTTGCTAATAGTGAAGCATATGAACTGGTTGTATGTACTTATGGTAGTCGAGTAAGACTTGTGTTGGTTATGTTATTTCATTATGCATGCTTGAGGGGATTATTATGTTTAAGTTATTTATGAATGGTTGCAGTGCTGGTCTTGTCGCCACTGGGGCCCTAGATGAGCTCCAAAAAATGGAACCCTATAAGCAGAGATGGATCGAGGTTGGAACAGGGCGGAGCCCTTGCCCCAGATATTTGTTTTTACTACTATATTTCTTATTTTTTTTATCGTGACCTTCAAGAGCTCTTCTCAAATTATGCCAAAATCTGAATCCATCACTAGCCAATTGACCGACTTTAGACATAGTATCACTTTTAGGAAACAACTAACCAATTAACCAATAAACCAGTAAATAATTATAAAACCTCGCCCAAAATTTCTCAATCCCTAAACCAATAAACCAGTAAATAATTATAAAACCTCATCCAAAATTCCTCAATCCCTAAACCAATTAACCAATAAATCAGTAAATAATTATTAAACCTCATCCAAAATTCCTCAATCCCTAAACCAATTAACCAATAAACCAGTAAATAATTATAAAACCTCATCCAAAATTCCTCAATTCCTAAACCAATTAACCAATAAATAAACCAGTAAATAATTGTAAAACCTCATCCAAAATTCCTCAAACCTCAATCCTCATAACTGATTGATCGAAGATGGAGTAGCTGCCATGGCGCCACGAGCCAGCTAGCTAGGCCCAGCAGTAGCGCAGAATGCAGAACCGCGCAGAATTGTAGATAACAAGTGAGAAGTAGCAGAGACCACGTGAGCACTGACTGAGCAGCGGCAGCTAGTAAAAGACGGTCGCACTGCCATTTCCGGAGAGCAGCAGCCAGTAGCAAATGCGAGTGGAGGCCAAAATTGCGACGGCGCAGCAGGCATTCGAATTGAGGCAAACGAATTTTAGACTTTGGAGAGTTAGGGTTCTTCAATTTCCAATTTGGGATTTAGGAAATTTTAGAGATTTTTAGGGTTTTTTTCAATTGCAAATTTGTGTTTGAGCTGGGGGAAATGAAATGGAACGAGTTGTTTTTGTACCTGAATTTTTTTTCATCTGAATTAAAAAAATTTTTTTTTTATTTTTTGGTCAAGATTCATTATGGGCCCTTGACTTTTTTTAGATTTGGGCCTTAGTTTGTAATTTGGGCCATAGAAACTTGAAAGAAAAAAGGTATCAATTCATTTTGGGCCGAGTATAATGATTTAAATTGGAGTGGATCCAGCATCTAGATGGTATCTACTATCGGCTCTCGTTACATTTCTATTCTAGTAGGATGATTTTGCGGCGAGTTGTATCAGAAGGAATGTGGAGCGATTTGAAGGAAGACAGAAAAACTGAGAAAAAGGATATTCAAAGCCGCAGCGAAAGAGAGAGAAGTTGAAGCTGAATGTATGTATTTATTCATTCACCAACGGTAGTTTCTCTACATTATTATAATTACAAGGATAATGTAGTGTTAAAACTTAAAAGAGGGAAAACATCATGCTATGCTAAGATACATACATTAACACAAAAGGAAATTTACGAAATGTGCCCTATATTTATAATATATATAAATTACTCCGTATTTTTGAAATTACAATTTACATCCTTCATTTGATCCCGTATTAACAAAACACATTTTTATTCAATAAAATTTCAAAAAATTAAAAAAAAATTACTTATTTTGACGAAATTATCCTTATTACTAATAAATCACACCTCACATATTTTCAAATATTATTTCTTTGAATTTCAATTTTATAAAGTGGGTAGAAATATGAGTCCCCCTTAAACTTACGTAAATAATGAATAAGAAAAATCAAACTAAATGATACATAGAATTTGATATTGTTTTGCAATTTAAAATTAAATGTTCTGAAAAATGAAAATATTTGTAGCACTGATGATTATGATGACAACGACTCTTTAGTTTCATTTTTCTTATAATATTTCAAGTATCATATATATTAAATTTTTAGAAAAATATTACAAAATAAAAGTGAGAAAGAAAAAATTGACGGAATAATTGTTAATTTAATATTTTAAAGTGTAATGAAATGGTATATAAAGAATTTAAAATTATGTCATCAAAATAAAGAATTAATTGCATGCTACTTGTAAATGTAGGATGCACATTAATTCCATGCAAGTTGTTTTTTTAGTTTATTTATAACATTAAGCCTGACAAACACAATTATGTTATATCTTATGTATGAAATTCCTTTAGAGCTCTGCACGGGTAGAAATCTAGTATAATATAATATGTAAGATGTGATTTGTTACTCAAAAGGGTAGTCTCATCAAAATAAGTAATTTCTTAAATTATTTTTAATTTTTTGCAACAAAATGTGTTTTTTGTTAATATTAAATAAAATGAATTGTGTAAATCGTAATTTCTTAAAACACTTTATGCAAATTGTAGATAAATACACTATGAATAGATGGTGTATTTTGTAAATTTCCCTAATATAAAATGCAGAAATTATGGAAGATATATCACAGTGAAAATCATTCCATAATAATGCACCCCAAAAATAATGAATAACTGTGTGACGGGCACTTAATTGAGTTTACATTTTCGTATTCGTTTTGTTTTGTTTTTTTTTTTTTCCGGGCAATATAGTTGGATTATTTGGGCGAAAAGCGATTTTTCCAAAACGGGCTCTTGTATTTTTAGAATGTAGACATCATTTTCAATATCTTTTCGAATGGTTTCAGCCCCATTTCGACAAATTGATCTTTGACTTTTATTTTATCCAGTTCGCTGTCTGGGCTAATCCTCAGAAAATTTGATATTATTATTATTATTATTATCCTATTATTATCTGTTTTTATTTTATGCACTTCCTCATGAGTAGTGGTAGCTTGGACTTACCTTTATTTTTCCCCCTCTCTCTGAAGGAGCAATATTTATTCATTTATGGAATCGGCATAAAGTACATCACAAATAAAAGTTGGGGGAACTCAAACCACTCTAGGGAGTTCATCGTAGAACCAGTTGCCCGGGCAAGACTATAGGCAATTTGGTTTGCCAATCTCTGACAACAAGAAATTGTGACGTTATGAACTTCTGAAATAAGGTTTCGATAATCCAGGAAAACCAAATCAAAGTGTGAGTTATCAATCAAAAAGGAATGGAGTGCAGTAGCTTGGACTTACTATGTTGTTTTAAGATTTGCTCATAATAATAACAAAATGAAGATAAATAAAGCGACATAGAAAGAAGGCTAGGAGAACTATAATATGTAAGATGTGATTTGTTAGTCACAAAAGGGTAATCTCATCAAAATAAGTAATTTCTTTAATTTTTTTAAGTTTTTTGCAACAAAATGTGTGTTTTGTTAATATTAAATAAAATGAAAGGTGTAAATCGTAATTTCTTAAAACAAAGTATGTAAATTATAGATACACTATAAATATATGGTGTATTTTGCAAATTTCCCTAATACAAAATACAGAAAATATGGAAGATATATGATATGTCACACTGAAAACCATTCCATAATAATGCACTCCAAAAATAATCGTGTGAGGGGTGCTCAATTGACTTAACTTTACATTTTCTTTCTTTCGTATTCGTTCTGTTATTTTTTTGTTTCAGGGCATATAGTTGCATTATTTGGGCGAAAACCGATTTTTCCAAAAACAGGCTTTTGTATTTTTGACATGTAGACATCATTTTCAATATCTTTTCGAATGGTTCCGACCCCATTTCGACAAATTGATCTTTGACTTTTATTTTATCCAGTTTGCTGTCTGGGCTAATCTTCAGAAAATTTGATTTTATTATTACCTGTTCTTATTTTCTGCTCTTCCTCATGAGTAGCAGTAGCTTGGACTTGCTATGTTGTTTAAGATTTGTCCATAATAATAACAAAATAAAGATAAATAAAAAGACACAGAAAGAAGGCTAGAAGAACTATGATTGTGATTATTATTATTATATATTTAAAAGTATATCAAGGCCAAGACAAAGCTGAATTATTACAGGAACAGAAATCATCAGCTTCACAAACTTCCAATTCCTAGTATGCAGAACTAAAGTAATTCTTGACTACATTATTACGCAGAATTTCCAGCACTGTTTGGTTCTTTGTCCCCACACAACGAGGCGTTTTGAATTGGCTAACAGCTGCTCCTAATCCCACAAAGTGATCCAAAATCTTATGGAAAGTTCCCTTCTTCACAATTCTGAGTTCAAGTGGTCCAATGGTTTTTACTTTTCTTGAACTCATGTATCCTGCATCCGCGAATGATCTGTCCAAACAGTTGCAGCATTCTTTTAGGAGTTCATCGCGTGCTTCACCACTTATTTCCCAGTAGATAACATAATGGCCTGGTTCTGTAGATGAATCGATGCCGCTCGTGAAATCGACCACTTCGAGTTTGTCCTCTGCTAGTAGACTGGCTGCTGCGTCTACTGCCAACTGCAAATCTTTCTCAGTGTTCTTGTCGATGTTAATGGTGAGAAGAAGATTTCTCCGGCAAACGAATTGGAGCTCCGGAGTCGAGTTGTGGAACCCTTTGACCTTGATCACATCTCCTAGCCTATACCGGTACAACCCTGCAGGGGTAAGATCTCACTTAGTGAGATTATCACGATCGATATGTTCGATATTTGATGGTATCCATGCCAGTATTTTCTTCACCACTTATTTTAGGACAAGAACCAAACTTAGTACCCCTTCAGCATGGTTTCTAAAAAGCCAGAAGCAGCTTTCAAATCTGTTTGGATAACATTGCAAAAAGGTCCGGTGCACGAAAACAAAACAGGAAAAAGACAGGGAAATTCTGATTTTCCAATGTAAAAGCGTCCAAGTACGACCATATAACTCAACATGAATTATTCTGGAGTTCACCTAATCTTCCATGTGCAACTACAATATTTTTATCTTCGTTGTCAATTGCAATGTTAATTAATCCTTCTTGAGAATATAAAATATATACATAGTTGAGTACACCAAGAAATTGGAACCAATCAATTATGCATAAAAGACAGATGAATGTCCCATCAAAAATAAAAAAGACAGATTAATGTAAACTATTTTTTTCAACCTATATGGAAGAGACAACTTGCAAACGGCCTTAACTAGCCGTGCCGATCACGTGCTATGTGAAAATCTTGGATGAATACACAGAGATAGAACCATCTTCTATCATGAAATCAGTCCACAAATGATGAAACATGGTTTATCTCATAAAAAATAAAACAATCTTATCTGAAATGGTAAACATATGGAAGGCTGTACATCTAAACGTGCAGAGTCTGCTTGAAGTTATCCTGTTTCCGCTTGTTGTGCCTCAATTAACGGTCAGTAAAAGTACCTCTCAGTTCGTGTCGAGACTTGTATCATACAAGAATTGGGTGTTGTGCACATCTTAAAATGACAGAAAGTGATCATTTGAATGAGTTCATTAAAAAAGTTTGCACCATGAGTTCTCTGCACACACATAAATGTTGAATACACAAACATGGAAGAGGAAAGGAGGAAGACCTACATAAAGAAAGCAATAGACCTGCCTATTATTCCATAACCACATGGTGAGCTTATAAAAATACTAAGAATTTCGATCATAAATTAACGGAGTCGATAAAGTTGCATCCTAGGAGAAAATGCAGCAGATTAGTCCCTTGTACACATGCTAACTAGATAAGGATCATCATGTGCACGCCCACATACCCCAAGAAAAAGAAAAGAAAAGAAACAAATGCGTACCTGCAAAGTTGGTAACAATAATCTCGTACTCCTCACCAATTTTGACTTCAGTTAGCCCTATTGGCCGCGGCACTACATTTGAATTGTCATTTAACGGGATGAATTCGAAGTAGCCAATATTCGGGAGCACGGCAAATGTGGCTGATTCTGGGGGTAATTTCGGGTTGATGTTAGCTGCAATCCATCCTTCAGAAGCCCCATAATCTGCACTTAATAGAGGCAGATCCCCAGCATAGTGCCTTAATTTTTTCAGATAATGTTCCATAGATCCTGTCATGATCCCATATATGTACTTGGTATTTGGAAATAACTCTTGGATCACCCCGTACCAATTACTTAATCCCAAACACTTGTTATAAATCATGTCAGCCAATCCTGGATTCCGAGTGAGCAGTTTTGACATTGCGGATCGAAGTGATGGGGTATTTATATGGCTACTTAGTTCCCCTTCTCTAATGTCATTGACAAGATCTTCCCACACTCCTTCAAATGTCCGGAAGGCATGGACAATGCCGTGGGCAAATGTAGAGGATACAACTTGGACTTGATCCCGGAAAATTAGTCCACAAAGAAGATGACAGTACAGTGATTCTTCAAAATTGGGGCCAAAAATCACTTCATCTGGGCTGCAACATGAGGTTTGCATTGCCCTCATCGTTTTCTTGAACTTTTTATCACTATAAACATTTGTAGTAGCAGTACCAGCTGCCAAACCTCCCTTTGTCTTAAATTGCCTGCTGCCATAAATGAACTGTAAAGCCATTCCTGCCCCAGTTCGATACTCTCTGCAAAATTAAATTCTGTCACATGAAAAAACGTACGAGAACAATAATTGAAGAAAGGGTAAACAAATGAACTTATCAGCATAACAGTAATCATAATCGTAACAGTAATCATAATTAGATACGGAAAATTAAGTAATAATTGAAGGTTAAGCAAAGGTTGATTTTGGATAAAACAAAAAAAGGAATTCGAATCCAACAAGGTAAAATCCAGGTCCATACAAAGGTCAAATAAATGAGTATTAAACTGAATTAGATTACCTGTCCCTAAAGGAAAAAGAAGTTGTATATATCTGCATGGTGTGTTCCACCAATTCATCATTGAATGGCACAAACTTTGGCTTCCCTTGACTGGTGCCGGAACTGCAAGAATGACAAATATTCAATGTAAGATACTTCTGGTTATTAATGGGACATAACTACAATTTTCCTAAACATTAAAGCACCCCCAAAAGCAAAAGAATACATGTACACCTTAATGAGATTGTTGTTATCGGTTTTCCGGTGAGAATAGGGGAACTTTCGCCATGAGCGATCCGTTGAATGTAAGGTTCCAAGTCCTCATGAGTGACAAGAGGAACACAAGACTTAAAGCTCTCAGGGTCTGTTTTTCCATCAAGACCACACTTCAGCAAATACTCTGTTTGACCATTTTCTTCCAAGATTTTCGTAAGGGTCTCTTCCTGAACTCTACACGCATCCCTGGACAGCGCCTCAAATTCCTGAATAACTGCTTCTGGATCCAATCTGTCCTCCATCTTCTCCAGCATCTTCGCTTCAAGAAACTGAAATCAATCACAAATCAATTCATTGATATTCTTGACTGCCCAAGAATTATGAATTGGAAAAATATTACAATAGCCCAAACTTTGAGGATCCTTTGAATGAGAGAAAAAACGCCCAGAAAGGTCCAACTCAAAAAGCAATGACCGATATTCAAAATGGTAATTTTGGATAAAAGTACAGCATAACCAAGTCCTTGAACTAAGGTCAAATAATTGCAAATAGTAGTAAGTTCATTGAATCCAAAAAAAAAAAAAAACTGAGTTAATTTAACGTTTTGAATTATCCCCTCGTTCACAATGGCATTCAGTTTTTCCCCTGGTCAAACAGAAATAGGCAGGAAAAAAATAAATAAATAAATAAAAAGAAACAGACGGGCAATTATTGATCATATTCTATCAAGTCATGAAGGATTAATAATGAATGGAATTGAGAGATCAAATCTCTCAGTAACTCTAGCAAGAAAGGGTCAAAACCATGAACCTAAACCCAAAACTTCATAGTCATCGTAATCAATGATTGAAAGGGACATGATTTCACTTGAATTCACTGAAAGCAAAAAAACAAAAAGGAAAACAAAATCCCAAAAATATTCAGCAAAGCACAAGAATCATACAAACTCAAAAAGTTGTGAGAAAGGGGAAGCATAAAGAAACTCCCAGAAAAAGAAATTCCACGGAAAGGAGTTTCAAGAATAGAAGGAAATACTAAAAAAAGACTGCCAAAAAATAAAATAAAAGGTATAAACAAGAAAAGATTCATCACCCAATCCCGTCCCAGAATCACAACACCCCATAAACAAGAATCACATATAATTCTCACATACCTCTGTGTGTGTGTATATCTATTTAATAATATATATATCTGTGCAGAAGTTGATGGAATAAAAAGGAAGCAAATGCCAATGCCTAACGGTTTTACTGAAAGTGCGTTGATTTCTTTGCGGGCACTGTGTCAGTGGGTGTATTCTCTGTGTGTGCGTGTGTGTGTGTGTGCGTGTTGTGAGTGATAGAGAGAGAGTGCGTGTTTTCTGTTTTAGAGAGAGAGAGAGAGAGAGAGAGAGAGAGAGAGAGAGAGAGAGTTCGGACAAATGGAGGATGGGACAAGAAGAAATGGAGAGAGCTGGTGGTGAAGTCGTATGAATTCCAGGGCAAATATAAAGACCGGGCAGCCGTCCACAGCGGGTCCGTTTCGACGGTAATATACCCGTTTTGCCCCCCTAATATACGAGAGAAACGAAAGTGAAAATTAGTGGCAGTGTAATTGGGGACTTTTCTCCGGCTGTGGATCACTACCGACTACATAGGAAAAATTTCCACATTTTAGAAGTATACTCGCCGTCCCACGAAAATAATCTAGTGTACCATTTTCATCCATTCTAAAAAAAAAAAATAATCCACTTATTATATTATTTTACATTAATTACTAATGTGAAACTATTTTCAAACAATTATTGAGAAATAACGTTGTGTATGGAAAATATCTGTAACATTTAATGTTTTAATTATACTTCATTTGTTCCACAACGATAGTCCATTATACTATCTTTATTTGTCCTAAAAAGATGTTTCACTTGCTATATTGACAATGCCTTTAATATTTTATTTTTATGTATGTCCCTAATTAATGTATTTATTATTACTATATACTCCACCGACCCATAAAAATTGGCACGCATCAATCTTTTGTGTAGATTAAGAAATGTAAATTAATGTAATTGAAAATACAAAATTTACACTTACTTCCCTAATATACCGTTAATTATTTTTTATTTAGTCAACATAGTCATTAATGTATTACAAATTTATTAGTAGTTAGACTAAGGACATATTTGAAAAAGAAATTAATTGTTTAACCTCGTTTTATATAAATATACTATAATTTGAGACAAATAAAAATAGAAATTGAGCATATTTTTATTATGAGATGGAGGGAGTATACTAACTACCAATGTAAATGTTTTTTTTTTCCACTACAAAGGGGACATAGGAGAGGGGAGGGGAAGATGTGGTTCGAACTCAGGATCTCTTGTCTGAAATGTAAGTATCTATCAGCTGTACTACAATTCGAAATAATGTATTGAAACTATATTTTCAAAGAATTAATAAGAAATAAGGGTATATATAAAAAAAATACATGTAACATTTAATATTACAACTATAGTAACTATAGTTTCTTAATTTACATAAAAATAACTAATGGACTATCCTTATCGAACGAAGAGAGTATTAATCATTGCTTCTTAATATATATGAAAATAACTACTAGACTATCTTTGTAACACGGAGGAAATATTTTCTTTAGACACACACAAAGGGGGAGATAGGGGGAGCGGGAAAAATAAGGGAATGGTAGATGAGGCTCAAAGCCGTGACCTTCTATCCAAAACGTGAATATATAATCATTGTAATACTTGTTCGAACCACACAAGTATCTACTTTGTCCTTCGTGATCAAATCAAAAATCTATTTTTGGGTTCACACGCCCCAGGTTTATTGTCTAATTTGGACCTTCAAATACACATTTAGATTCTTAATTGTCCGTACTTGTGGAGTACTAGAAATTTTTCAACACAGATACTCCTCTTGCCTAATTAGTGTAGCTAGAACGTGTAGTCTAATAACATCTAGGTATATTTTTAATTATTTTAGAATGAAAAGAAAAGAAAATCAAAAAAGGTTGATTTAACTATAAAATTGTAAGATTTGTTCACGATAGTCTCTATAGTTGTCTTTGCATGTTCAAATTTATTTTTGTGGCTCCAGCATCTCGTAAAGAAAATGCGAAAGCATTGAACTGCCTCTCGTTTTTTTCCTTTTCTTTTTCCTTCTTTTTTTTTTTGGGGGGGGGGGTGTTTGGGGACGGAGCTAACTCTCTTTTATTCAAGTGTGTTGAATTGTCATTGTTTTTCATGAAAAATGACAATTTTCACTCAAAATTCTTATTTATGTCTGCTCAATTGACATTTTTCTTGTATATTTTTTTCTTTTTCACTCTTTAGTCACGCGACTACTTTTTTTTCCCTCAAATATAAGAAATAGATTTTCCTGCCGAGGAATATATTTTTATTTTTAGACATTTCATACTACCTAATATAGATTACAACTTGCGGTCAATCTTGTTATGAAAATTACTTTTTATGTAATTTAATTACAAAAGAATATATTTTCTTTTTAAAAAATATCATGCTCTCAGTCAAAAGTATATATATCTTGTTATTTTAATTGTGGCACAATAATTAGATACTTAGTTTTAGGTAAGAGGTTACGAGTTCAAGTTCATATCCCTTACATACTCCTAGTGTGTAAAAAAAAAAAAAATCAAAGGTATATCTTAGTAACCTTCAAAAAAAAAAAAAAAAATTGTGCCAAAAAATTTTCAATATATATATACACACACGTTAGTAAAATAGAAAAAAATATATTTGAAAAAAATAGAAAAAATTAAATCTATATAAAAAAAAAAAGGATGTTGAGGCATAACCAATAGTCTAAATTAGTTACATCTATTGAGTTCCCTTTATAAAAGTGAAATGGAGTCTTTCATATGTTCTCAAAGTATAATTGCTGTGTTTTTTCTAGTATATTCATGTAAAAAAGTGATTATTTGTTGAAGATGTGAAGAAATAAGCTGTTGTTAGTCGTTAAGAAAGTGATTTTCTTCTACCTGGGAAGAACAAGATTGTTTCCGCATAATAAGAAAATGATTTTCTTTAAAGTGTGAATAATGAGGCTGTCCACTACAGTAAAAAGGGCAATTTTCACTTATTGGGGTGAAAAGAAAGATAAGCGTTTAAATTTCTCCAAAATGCTTCAAATGTCTTTTGGGGTTCATTGCCCTTTGCACAAACAACAAAGGTGACGTGGCACATTTATTTGCCAAATGCTCCAAGTTTTTATACCCTTCGCAGACTTACCATTTTCACTTTTCAATTTAAGGAAAACATTTTTGTTGTCTATCATAGAAGTTTCTATGTCATTGATTTCTTTTTTTTTTTTAAATCAATTAAATTAATTACTTACATTTTACATTTCCTTTTTTATATTTTAATCATTTTATCTTTTAGTTTTGATTTACATCGAACTTTGGTTGATTCCCCCAAATCAGGTCTCGGTTGATTTTCAATTTATAGTAAATTATGTTATGCCTTTTAGAATCCATAAACCTCATTATATATTAGCATAGTTCCTTATATTCTTGCCTAAGATAAAATACATCTAATATATTTTTGTTATATTATTGCCTAATATAGCATACATCTATTCTTATTTTCGAATATTATTGCTAAATATAGAATACATCTAATATTAGAATAAACCACATATTGTTAAATTTATCTTTGCATATATATATATATATATATATATTTGGCTACAATCGTAATTTATCAAAACAACTTTTACCTGCCATATTTAATTCTATTTTTGAATATTAGTGGATAAGATAAAATACATCTAATCTCTCTCTCTACACACACACACACACACTTAAAGAAAGGATAATTTCCTCTCTCTTTTTTTCCATCCCAAATTCACCGTCTAATTTTGTAACTCTCATCTTGGCCCTTGATTTTGTCCACATTATCTTGGCCATTGATTTCTTTTTTTTTTAATTTTTAAATCAATTGAATTAATTACTTACATTTAACATTTCCTTTTTTATATTTTAATCATTTATCTTTTAGTTGTGATTTACACCGAATATCGGTTGATTCCTCCAAATCATGTCTCGGTTGATTTTCAATTTATGGTAAATCCTGTTATGCCTTTTAGAATCCCTAAGCCTCATTATATATTAGAATAGTTCCTTATATTCTTACTTAAAGTAAAATACATCTAATATTAGAATAAACCACATATTGTTAAATTTATCTTTTCATATATATATATATATATATATTTGGCTACAATCCTAGTTTATTAAAGCACCTTTTACCATCCATATTTAATTCTATTTTCGAATATTAATGGATAAGATAAAATACATCTAATACTGTTAATTTCAATCAAAGATTCTTAATTTTATCTTTCTGTATAGATTGGCCTACAATCCTAATTAAAAACAACATAATAATCTTATTTATATATAAAGTTAATTATCTGAAATCACCCATGCATCGTATGATTGGCCTTATCATTATTCAAATTTCCATTTTTAATTGCTACCATCCTAATTTAGGTTATACACAATCTTCCTATTTAATTAGCTTAATTAACGTAAATCATGCATCAATTCTTTTACAATCAAGTCTGCGGCCACAAATAGTTTCATGCAACCCTTCTTTCATACAATGTCAAATAGTCATATTTGCTTTAATTTTTCTGGCCGTCGTCTCCAGCCATGTGAATTCAAATGAAAAATTGCTCAATTTGTCTTCCAACTGCAGGTTGCAATTTATCTATGCGAAATATATAATCGAATTTGTATTGATTCTCACCCGAAACACTGACTATACAATTTCTACGTTGATTTTTTTAGGAATGAAACCCTGAGTTGCTGTTGATATATAATGCTGCTGTGAGAAAAAAAAGGAAATCGGGAACCTTGCTAGCGTTCATCTCTGTTGATTGCAGCCTACTCGAAAGTGCAGATCTGTTTTGGTATTCGGATTAGTTTGATCGTTCCTCCATAGTGAGTATAATGCAACTCAGTTTTTATTTTTTGTACTATGCATCTGTATAATCTTGAACATTAAGAAGAATTAGCTTTTCGTTAGTTGTAGTGAGATCTTAAATATATTAATTCCATTCCTTTTGGTATGAATCTTACATATTTAAATTTATATT
>CAVNYN010286489.1:2289-46917 GCA_963692815.1 Nyctanthes arbor-tristis | reverse complement strand
CACTTCTACACTGACCAAATCAGATCTTATTCATCTTGACCCTTTCTCTAGTGATAGTTCTTCTTCCCTATACACCCATCACTGTTGAATTTTCATCCACTACAGGTACATCTTGACCCTTTCTCTAGTGATAGTTCTTCTTGGCTATCTCCTGATGTCCTTCCTCATTCTGTAGCCTCTCAAGCACTATCTGAGACTGAGGATCCATCATCATTCTCTTTTCTTTCTCCATCGTCTCCTTGATATCCTCAATGACTACGTAAGTCCACCCAACTCCCTAATTTTGATTATTTTTACGATTCAACGTCTTTTTATTATTTCTTATCACCTATTCATCATCTTTTTCTTTTTTTGGAACTAAAAACGCTTTCATTTCATTTCATCAACTAAAACTATTGTACAATAGTACACAATCATTCCACGCACTATAGAACATAAAAGTTACACCAAAATAATCGACATTGTGGGTGACTAAAAGACCCGCGTATGGGGTAAAGTCACGAGATCCACAGTCGAATTGGTTAACAAACTTCAGAGAGACTGTCACATAGTTCAAGCCCGTCGATAGAGCGAGACTTGTATTCGTTTTGATACGGGGTGAGCCGACCAAATTGGTGCCAAATAATTCCATGACTCTTCCTGCATCGTCATGTTCCATATCGCGGTAGGCGGCTGAGCCAAAACACCAATGCACGATAGGGGGAACGAGGTTCAGGGAAAGGAAACTGGAACTGCCCAACAACTGTCTCGTGTCCCTAGAACGGCCAAAGGGCGCTTCCCCTGCAACAGCACTACAAACTAGTGGGGAATCATCAAGATGAGCTCTAATCCACAAAGAAACGCCCACACGTTCCAAAAGACCAATTGAAAGACCCCACACAATTATCCAGTCAACGATGTGAAAACCAAAGGAAGCAGTAAAGATTGAGGTCCAACAATCAACGCGGCTAATTGGTTCCATGTCCAAATTGCCTGCAACTGGAGGTCTGGCGAGAGCTAAAGCGACCGGAGAAAAGCACCAAGAACCTCCAGCAAGCACTCGGTAGCGAAATCCCAGAGGGCCAAAGCGAAACCAAGCAAAGTGTCTGGGTCCTAGTGTTTGGCCACAGCTCAATCCGCGAAACCCATCATAGGCAAAAGCAGCAAAATTCTCCATTATTGAGACAAAAACCGACGATGAAACCCTTCACCAGAAAGGCACCTAAGCAAGGCGATGAACCTAGAGAACCCTAGGACTTTCCCTCAGGAAGAGCCCGAGGACTGTTTTCTATCTATTCATAATCTTGTTAAACCTTTTTCATATAGATTAGCAATTCTAGACCCTCTTCGGTAACATGCTATGAATGATGAATTATCTCTACAAAAAAACAAACACTTGGGATTTGGTACCTTTACCTTCAGGTAAAAATGCTATTGGTTCTCATTAGATCTATAAAATTACAACCAAGTCCAATGGTTCTATTGAGCGATATAAGGCTCAATTGGTTGCTAGGGATTTTAAGCAACAGTATGGTCTAGATTATGAGGAGATCTTTGCCCCTGTTGCAAAGATGACCACTATTCGTTCTCTTATTACTATTGCCTCTATTCGTCTATGGAACCTATGTAAAATAGATGATAAGAATGCCTTGTTGAATGACATTTTTCAAAAAGAAGTTTATACAGCTCATCCTCCTTGTGTGTCCCATCCTCCTGGATATATTTGAAAACTTAAAAAGGCTCGTTATGGCCTTAAACAGGCATCTCATGCTTGGTTTGAACAGTTTGCTAAAATTGTTGCTACCTTTGGTTTTATATCTAGTCATCATGATTCAACTTTGTTTTTTTAGGTGTACATCTGTTGGTCGGATTATTCTTTTATTATATACTGATGACATGATTATTACTGGTGATGATATTGTTGGAATTATTGAGTTAAATTCTGAATTAACTCGTTGGTTTGAGAAGAAGGATCTCAGACCTCTATGTTATTTTTTGGATATTGAGTTGCTTCTTCTCCTAGAAGGCATGTGTTGTCAGTCTAAATATACTGCAGATCTCATTGAGCTACTCATCTTATTGATCCTAGGATAGTTGACACCCCTCTTGAGATGAATGCCTGATATTCCTCCATTAATGGTGTTCCTTTGGCTGATTCTACTTTGTATCGTACTTTTGTTGGTATTCTTGTATGATCATACTTTGTATCCTGTTCTTGCTGGTTCTCTTGTATATCTTACCATCACTTGCCCTGATATTGCTTATGTTATGCATGTTGTTAGTCAGTTTGTTTCTACTCCAACCACTATTCATTGGGCAGCTGTGGTTCGCATCTCGCACTATCTTTTTGGTTGTCATGTTTCTAGAGTCTTCTATTTCCATCCACATCTTCCTTAGAACCTCGTGCTTATTCTGATACAGGCTGGGCTAGCAATCCCATTGATCATAAGTCTACTATAGGGTTTTGTGTCTTATTAGGTGATTCTTTTATCTCTTGGTGGAGTAAGAAGTAGACAGTGGTTTCTCGATCTTCTACTGTGGCTGAGTATCATGCTATGACAGCTCCTATTGCTGAGATTGTCTGGTTACACTGGCTACTTTTTGACATGGGGGTTTCTCTTTCTTCTTCCACACCTATGTACTGTGATGATACAAATGCCATGCAGATATCTTATAATCCTGAGATCGGAAGAGCACAAAACAAATTGAGATTGACTGTCATCTGGTGCGTCATCAAATTTAGTAAGGCACCATAACCTTATCCTTTGTCTCCTCTTCTTGCAACTTGTAGATCTTTTCACTAAGTCCCATTCGATTATTCACTTTCGTTTTTTACGTGACAAACTCTCATTACTTTTGGCTATCGCATTGTGAGCTTGCAGGGAATATTGTTAGAATATACTTTTGTATAGTTTTGCTACTTTAGTGTTTCAAATTATTAGTTTGTGTAAGTCAGTCCCTGCATATTAAAAGGACTTGTATTACTCTCTTTGCACATTGTATTCTTTAGCATAACAACTAGGTCTTTGTTCTCCTCCTTCTCTTTTGGTTTCTTCTAATTGATTTCTTCTTTTTAGATTCTATCAATGAAAGACATCATTACATATTGAGTTATTCACAGAACCATCTCTCTGGTTCACTAACGGAGGTGCTAAAAGTCTGACATCGATGAAGCAGGATGACTTTTCATCAAATGTTTGTTTAGGAACTCTCCATGCCCCTCACATCGGAAAGCTTAATTGGTGATGTATTCGATCAGTCCCGTTCTCTCACCATATGTCTAGTGGGATTATCCAGCCAGATACACAAGCGGCGTGAGATTATTTGACAAATCACATGTGAGTTATCCAACATAACTTACATGTGATTTGTCTAGTAATCTTACGCTTCGTGTGCATTTAGTTGGATACTCTCATCAAACGTATGACCGGAGATCATTTTTGCATATTTGATGCCAGTATCTGAGGTTGATGGATGGTGACTATCTAGTATCTGCTATGTTTTCAGATTATGAAAAACTTTGGAGAACCCTTTTCATACTTTTCAGAAACAAGAGCAAAAAATATAAATCTCCGACCTCTTCATGATAAAGTAAGAAATATAAATCTCTGACCTATCTCATGATAAAGTGATATTGAACGTTTAATTTGAAATTTACAATACAAAATACTACGATATCAAGTTGAGGAAGGTTGTTCACCCTGTTACAAAAGCAATAGTAAACTAAACCCTATTCAGATTTTAAGTATGGGAGCAGCTTCATAAATATTTTTCTATAACTATCTTAAATTCATTACTATATTTACAGCATTTCTAAGAATTTAAAGGTTATAAAATTTAAAGTTTATTAACTTCCTAAGACTGATGGGTGATTCCATTTTACCAAAACCTCTGGGTTTGGCTCTGCTTTCAATGCAACAGAATGACGCAATTAGTTTTTGGTTTCGTCTACACGAACACAACATTCGTGATTATATTTTGATGCTTCTTCATCACTTTAAAAATGTAAAGATATCACTACAAAATTTAAGCACCTCTAGAATCATCACATAATTATTTTAGAAAATTATTCAACACAATCTGCATTCTACTAATGAAAACATGTGAGAAAACTGGCATTTTAGGTTTGACAATCGTCAGAGAAATAAACAGAAATGCAGAAGAAAATGAAGCGTGGAAAAAAATCTGCCCGAACGAGGAAAAGAAATGAGGATTTTTAATTGAACAATATCGAGGGAGAAAATATGGAATGATAAATCAAAGGAAGTAGATTTGAAGTAATCAAGATTCAAAAGGAACTTGTCACAGAGATTTTACCAGATTATAAGGGATTCTAAGTGATAAAGGAAAGAGATACTTGAGATTTTAGTAGTTAGGCCAAAGAGGCATATATAAGTATGATACTGATTTTGACGGGAAAACTTACATATGATCACTATCTTATTTTAATATATATATATATATATATATATAAAAGATAAGATGTCAAATGAAGAAAATAATTACTATTTTGTTACTTGCAATGTTAAGAAAGGAGAAGTTCAATAATCAATTAGAGGTGGGGAAAATATTCTATATAGTTGATTAGTAGAAATTAGCTAATCAATAAATGCATGACATCTTTTGAAACTCTCCTTTTGGACATATTTTGTTACATTCTGTATCTGTGACATGATATTTACACCAAAAATCTCAATTTACAAATTATTAAAATAACAAAACGCGAACTAGCAATTGAGAGAAGAGAAAAGGTGTTTCCACGTAAAGAACTATAAAAATAAGGGCTAATTTCTTAAATGGTCCCCAACTTTTACACTTTCTACAACCCAGTCCTCAATTTTTTTTTTTTTTAACAATGTCATAGGTTCCCAACATTTTATAAATTTACTCATAAGATCCTTAAGGAATAAAAAGCAAAATTGTGGGTCTCCTCTTTTTGGTATTGGAATGACTACTGGATTGGAAAGTGAGTAGTTAACTAAGTAGTAGGCTGAAAAAATTGGTAGTCATTTTCAGTAACAAAAGAGGAGTCCCACAATTATGCTGCATGTTCCTCCCACTATTGTTATAAATAATAGGAAAAAATAAAGGTTTCACCAAAAAACAAAAATGGTACAGGTAGTTGTCATTTTTTGTCATGTTAGAGATATAGATAGAATGAGGAGTTAGCTAGGTAGGCTGGGAAAATTTTATTTGCTTTTTTATTTTTATTATTTTTTAAAATTTTGTTTTTTATATAAAAAGTAAGGCAAAAAATGTCATAAAGGATTTTATGAGTAAATTTATGAAAGGTTGTGGACCTACGACATTGAAAAAAAGGTTAGAGACTTAACTGATATAAAGTGTAATAAAGGTTGGTGTCGTTAATTGTGAAATTAACCCTAAAAATAAATATAGAACTAGAAAGTTGCTAGAAATTCCTCTTGGGTCTAAAATTTGGTTGAAATTTGTTTAAAAGTCCAAAATTTGTGGCTTAATATGACGTGTTTGCAAAGTGTTCATGTGGTAATTGATACGTTTATGTGTGTGTGTCTATATATATACACAAATAGATATATATACATATATACACACAAAATTATTAATTTGATTATAATTACTTGACAAAGTAACCCGTTTCTTGTCTCAGCAGTGGTGAATTTCTTGAAATAGCTTGTTAATTTTGAAGTTCATGAAGCATAGAGCTGACAAATAATAAAATTGCCTTGAAGCGCTCAGCATATATCTGTGACTAAGTACAGGTAAAATACTAGACTAGATAATTTATTAATGAAATGTCCCATTTGGTACATCATTCATTCTCTACCAGAATCTATCTGATCAGATAAGTAGTCTTTAGAGCATCTTCAATACTAAAGATCATGCTACAACGTCCAAGAAGAGAGAGACACACATAAAAATTGACGGCTTCTACTTGTTTCCTCTTTTCTTTTCTTTTTTTTTTTTAATTTTCGTTTTCTTTTAATCACTTTTTTCTCATTTACACTATTTTTTCATCACTTTTCCTTTATCCCATCATGTATAAAGTCTAAAAATACACACACCTTCATCTCCACGTTCTCCACTCATATTTTATCATTATTTTTGAATTTCCATCTCTCTACTTTTTTCACTGTTTCCTCTCTTTTTTTCCTACACCCCTTTCTATCCACACTTAATTAAAATAATCATCTTATCTCTACTTTTTTTCTTCGCACAACCCAAGATGCAAGACCGTGCATTGGATAGAGAGACCACAAAATAATTTTGGCCTGAAAAAAAAAAGATAAAACGAGAATAAGTGTAAAACATGGTGAGCTTTGGAAATTTGACCTACACTTTCAGGCCGAGACCATGATAACAATATATTTCGTATAGCTTGTCAAATATTGCCATCTGAAAGTTTTCGTTCCCATGTAAATTTCTCTGTGTGAAACTTCTGTGGCTTCTAGTGCAATCAACCCCATGCTCATTAGAGCCCAAGAAGGATAATCTTCTTTTATGATATACGTCCCGAGCTACACTACGCTGAACATAATAAGTAATAAATACACACATATATGTAAAAGGTATTTGCATATAGAACTTATCAAGCACGTTAAGAAAGAGTAATAACATGTTAGGGAGACTTGAGACTTAAGAGTCATGTGGAAAGGAAAATCAAGACACGAAAGCTATTGGCATGGACTAATTACAACAGCATTAAAATGGTACGTTTTCTCCAGACTCAAATCTTTTGGCATATATTATCTAGAAATTCTTTCTACATTGACTTGCCCGGATATCACGGCTTTCAATTTGTTGAGCACTTCCTCTTTTGGCATACTATCTAGAAATTCTTTCTCCATTGACTTACCCGGATGTCATGGCTTTCAATTTGTTGAGTACTTCCCCTTTTGGCATATTATCTAGAAATTCTTTCCAAATTGACTTACCCGGATATCACGGCTTTCAATTTATTGAGTACTTCCTCTTTTGGTATATTATCTAAAAATTCTTTTTACATTGACTTACCCGGATATCACGGCTTTCAATTTATTGAATACTTCCTGTTTTGGCATATAATCTAGAAATTCTTTCTACGTTGCCTTACCCGGATACCACGGCTTTCAATTTATTGAGTATTTCTTGGCCTACGAACGGTGAAAAATCGGCTGCAAATATATACGAGTAAGGTAATACTAGAAAGTTCACTGATGAAATGTCCCATTTGGTACTTCATTCTCTCTCTTAATCTATCTGAACAAAGTAGATCGGAAGAGCGTCGTGTAGGAATCAGCTGGATTCAAGAAAATTGCGACCGCAGATTAATTTACTTCAGTTCCTTTTCTATCATGGAAACGGGAAACTTCCCTGTAACATAATTTCTGTCCTCTCATTTTTGAGGTAATTAATCAACAACTTGAGTCTGGATATGATTTGTAGACTCGAACTCCAGTGGCATATTATGGCAGGATTATACGTATATAGTAACTTCATTCTCCGTCTTAAACGGTCTTAAAATCCATCAGATTAAAGTATAGTCTACAGTAAACTAGACTCGAGCAGAATGCATAAATTAACGTCAAAAGATTCCATTTTGTATCTTCTTATTTGATATATTCTTGGAGCTGCTTACCTGTGGAGTTTGTTTTCTAACATCGTAAAGACATGACGAAGCAAGGGAAAAACAAAAATTACAAAGTTTGTGAAATAATTTAGTTTCAACAAGTGAGATTTTAGTAGCTTTATTTTTGTTACTTTGAATCAGTCAGCATGTAAGTCCCAGTAAATGGGAAAATGAAATCAACACAGAAGCACTATAAATTCTTAAACTATCATTCCCCTCAAAGACAAGGACACGGCCTTCTCCATCCTTTTACCCTCCAAGGCTCCAACATGGAAATTATGCACTCATTGCGGATGTTTTCCATCTTTATAATCTTTACTTTCCTCGTAACACTTATTGCTCCAGTATGCAGTCAAATCCGGTGCCTCGAGGATCAGAAACATCTGTTACTCAAGTTTAAGGATGAACTGGATTTCTATCCGCTGGATTCAGGAAAATTGGTCCACTGGAATGAGGTGGAGGACTGTTGCAGCTGGGATGGCGTAGGATGTGACGGTGCAGGTCATGTGATCAGTTTGGAGCTGGATAGTGAAGGGATTTTTGCTATGTTAGAGAATTCAACTAGCCTTTTTAATCTTGAGTACCTTGAGAGGCTGAATCTGGCATTCAACTATTTCAGTAATTTGCAGATTCCAAGTAAGCTTCACAACCTGACAAATCTGAAACACTTAAACTTGTCAGATGCCGGTTTTCCAGGACAGATACCATTTGCACTTTCAACAACGAGGAGTTTGGTTTGTCTTGATCTCTCCAGCGATTTCTATAGTCATCAACTAAAACTTGATAACCCAGATTTGAAAAGGCTAGTTCAAAATCTTACAGAGCTTACAGAACTTAATCTTGATGGTGTAGATTTTACAGGTCGTGGTAAAGAATGGAGCCAGAATATATCTTCATTTTTACCGAATTTGAGAGTTCTAAGTCTACGTGATTGTTATCTTTCAGGCCCGATAGATTCTTCCCTTTCACAGCTCTATTCTCTTTCAGTTCTCCAGCTAGACTCAAACGATCTGTCCATTGAAGTTCCAGATTTCTTTGCGAATTTCTCAAAGTTGACAACCTTGACTATGGCAGACTGTTCTCTACAAGGACTCTTTCCAAGCAAGATCTTGCAGGTACCCACTTTAAAGAATCTGGATTTATCTTTTAATGAGTTTCTTAGTGGCACCTTACCACAATTTCCATGGACTACATCTCTAGATACCTTGGTGCTTACGTCCATGAACCTTTCAGGTTCATTACCAGATTCCATTAGCAACCTTGAAAATCTTGTCCATTTGGAATTGTCCAACAACAATTTCACCAGTTACATCCCGGTGTTTAACCTGTCCAAGAAACTTGCCTACGTAGACCTCTCTTTCAATCAACTTACTGGGTCACTTTCATTTGCTCATTTTGAAAGCCTTTTGGATCTTGAGTATGTCAACTTAGAGCATAATTTAATTTCCGGGAACCTTCCACCAGCTTTATTTATGCTCCCATCTTTGCAAGCGCTTCTACTTTCCAACAATCAGCTTGATGGTAAACTTGTAGAGGTACCAAATCCAACGGCCTCAAATTTAAAGATTCTGGATTTGAGTTCTAATAAGCTCGGAGATCGGATTCCCATCTTCCTGTTCAAATTCGAAGGGCTGACTGATCTTTTACTTTCTTTTAACTTCTTTAACGGCACTTTCCAGTTAGAAATGATAAGAAATATCCGCGATCTGACAAGGCTTGATGTTTCTTGTAACAATTTGACAGTTGATTCAAGTAACATCGGTTCAGACTTTTCCTTCTATCACGACTTACAATATTTGAATTTAGCTTCTTGCAAGTTGCAAAAGTTCCCACAGCTCCTAAGAAAATTAAACGTGAGTTGGTTGGACCTTTCCGCCAACCAAATTGAAGGGGAAATACCGGCATGGATGTGGGAAATTAACAATGGTGGAATCAGAAGTTTGAATCTTTCTTTCAATCAACTCACTGGTTTCCAGAGGCCCTACAATATATCGAGTTTCGATCTAATTGATATTAGTTACAATCATCTCAGTGGTGAGTTACCAATTCCAACCAGTTTTTCATATCTGGACTATTCAAACAACAATTTCAATGGCACCATACCGACTGATATTGGCTATAATATATTCTCTACGTGGTTCTTCTCTGTTTCCAACAATAACCTCACTGGAGTAATCCCATCTTCCATCTGTACGACTCAATGGTTTTCAGTGCTTGATTTGTCTAACAATGCATTGACTGGCAGCATACCGTTGTGTCATTCCCTTAGTGTTCTAAATCTACGGGGGAACAAGCTTAGTGGTAATATTCCCAATTCATTCTCAGATGGTTGTCCTCTAAGAACTTTAGATCTCAGTCAAAATTTCTTAACTGGATACCTTCCAAGGTCTCTACTTAATTGTACAAACTTGGAAGTTCTGAACACTGGAAACAACCAGATTGAAGATACATTCCCTTGCATGTTGATGAATACAGACCTGAGAGTCCTGGTTGTACGATCCAATAGGTTCCATGGAGATCTTCATTGTCCAGAGACAAAGCAAGGGTGGCCAAAGCTCCAAATTTTTGATATTTCTAACAACAACTTCAGTGGTGATTTGCCTCCATCATACTTCTTAAATTGGAATGGAATGATAAAATCCAGCTATGGTGGGGAAATGGGACACAATAACCTTGGCCTTTATTTGACCACTAAAGTCTTTTTATCGAGACACAGTTACATTAACCATTAAAGGACAAGAGTTACATTAACCATTAAAGGACAAGAGCTGGAACTGAAGAAAATTTTAGTCATCTTCACATCCATTGATTTGTCAAGAAATAAGTTGACAGGGAAGGTACCAGATGCAATAGGTGATTTCAAGTCACTTCATTTTCTCAACTTATCTTCCAATGCCTTCACAGGAGGAATTCCAACATCAATTGGGAGCTTGGTGCAGCTTGAATCTTTGGATCTGTCTGGGAACCATCTAACTGGAAAGATCCCGGAGCAGCTTGTGAGTCTTACATTTCTTTCATTTTTGAACCTATCTTTTAATAGCCTGTCTGGCATGATACCTTTAGGCCGTCAGTTACGTACATTTTCAGTGGATTCCTTCAAAGGAAATGATGGTCTATGTGGATTTCCTTTGAGCATAAATTGCGAGTCCAATGAGAAGGATGGCATGCCACCACTACCACTGTTGCCGCCACCACCGCCAAATACTGAGATTAACTGGACTTATGTATTTGCTGCTCTGGGATTTGTTACAGGCTTAGGAATTGTCGGCTTGACCCTATTGTTTTGCAGAAACTGGAGGGAAAGATTCTTTGATCAAGTGGAGGAAGTTCTTCTAAAAATTTTTCATGAGCAAAGGGAAAGAAGGCGACGTAAATTAGCTAGAGTTACCAGAAACCAAACGAGGAGACTCTAGTGCATGCTGTGGAGCTGCAAATAGAAAACATAATAATCTTGCCAGTCTTTGACCCAAAAATTCCCTGTATGATGTGTGTTTATGTGTTTGTTTGATTCTCATTATTGTAATTGAATTATACACTATGCTACCATTTAAAAATCAGTTCCATTTATCAACTAATTTAAATTTTAAATTTTAGACACAGACAACACCACATTTAACCCTACATATTTGATGTGACGTGTGCTCTTCCGATCTCTTTCACGTCATTTTAATTATTATCTCCAAATGTCACAATTAAATATCAATGTCTATACAAAATTTAAATTTTAAATCCATTTATAAACTTACCATTTTATAAATGGTTACCAAATAAAGTCATAATGAGTAATTATAATGAGCTGAAATGAGCGGTGTTGATTTAATGAAAGTTTGAAGTTTATCATTATAAATAAACAGTTGTCAAATCAGTGATAAGTGAAATTATAAATTATAAAGTGTTTTGAAAAAAAAGAATCAACATCCTTAGCCTCTCAGTCAAAGACCTAGCTTGTTGGTCAAATTGGTTGACCTATGACTACCTTCCTAATGACTTGCCCTACAGGAACCCTACTATGGGCCACCTCATAAGGTCACCTAACTTACAGTCTAATGAGCTTGAGGCCCTCTTTCTTTGAAGTCCATCAGGAGACAACTATGAAATGTTAGCATGGGCTTCTTCTGAATTATTGAAACCAAATATGTCACATGCTACAGTCATCCAAGCCTGTGCTACTCGATTTACTGGATTCTTTAGAGACTGGTATATCAACATTGGCGAATACAGGCAAAGACAACTGTTGCAATTATCT
The DNA here is from genome assembly GCA_963692815.1 of Nyctanthes arbor-tristis. Lineage (NCBI taxonomy): Eukaryota > Viridiplantae > Streptophyta > Magnoliopsida > Lamiales > Oleaceae > Nyctanthes > Nyctanthes arbor-tristis. The sequence goes on along the minus strand of CAVNYN010286489.1, from coordinate 35,104 downwards.
ATAGTTGATGCTTTCTTTCTAGTACTCTATAATGAATTCTGTGGAAAGCAAAATCATCTCAAAGACATTTGCGAGAATAATTTTTCAAACTCAAATGTTGTTCTTACAAACCCAAGGATCTAGAGAAACATTTTCGAAATGCTGTCCAAAAATATTATGTCATTGAAGGAATAGATGATGTTATGTTAAGCAAGATTATCTAAATTTTATTCCTGATCCTCTTGTACAAGAAACTCTTCATGTCCTTGAACTTCAAGGACAGACTTTGCAGCAAACATCTTTTGGAGAATTACAAGGATGAGTGATGAAAACTCTGAAGAAGCTTTGTATCCAGATAGAATTCCTCAAAGACATGAGTACAACAGGCAACAAATTGAAAAATGCCTGAACCAATCTAACTTTGCAAATCAAATGCAAGCATACTATGAAGGACTGTGACTGTTCTATAAGAAAAAAATTCCACAAGGGGCGTTTCAAATCTAAACCCTAGAGATTTGAGAAACCTTTCTTCAAGAAGAAAATAAGAAAGTTCTTTAGATAAAAATTCTCCAAGAAAAAAGGAAATCGATGTTTCATTTGCGGTCAGAACAGTTTGGGACTGTTAAAAGTTTAATCACTCTATCGAAATCTTAGGCAAAAGAATATGTCCAAGCCTCAAAGTTTGACTAGTATCTGTTAGCAGCAACTGAGCAAGAACATATGGTTACTTTGGAAATCCCATCTCATCTCTCCAAAGAATGATTATCAGCTGGATATACTTAAATCCACTTTGGTGCTGTCAGAATCGCTCTTACCCTTCATGGCAGAAAAGGTTTACCTGCAGTCTCCAGGATTGCTTTACTTGATACAGGCTATTTTGACTACCAGCATGCCTGTATTGCAACCATGGAAACCACTCTCAACGCTGGCACTGTTTTGTTCACCATGTTCCTAAATTTCAACATAGATATTAGAGATCCACAGTTAATGAACACCCTGAAAATTCAGGTTCAAATAGTTGGAGTAGTTCTCTCTACTATCACTTATGCCGCCACTCTGCACTATCAAACGGTGTACCGTATCCAAAATCACTCTCTTGATTTCGCAAATATAAGGACAGAAGATGCTATTTTCATTTAGATGAATACAAATCTTGTGCCCCCTTGAGCATACGTACCTAGAAAAATTCCTCGATCTAAGCTTCTAAAGCTCATTCTAGAAACATGGATTACCAGTTATGAGCAGAAGAGTCTTGGCAATAAAAATGCCCAATTTGTCTAGTCAAGCAAGCCATTATTTATGAAGAAATCCACTGGAGAAGTGGAGATTCACTTCCGAAAAGGAGAAACACAACCAAAGAAGCCACAGTGTTTTCCCACTCAATTCTCTTATGAGAATGAGTTGAATCCTATTCAAGCTTTTGATGCTAATAGCAGACATATCTATGACAGGGTTGATGACGATGGACACGTCTATTGGGATACATTCTCCTATCCTCAATGTCTTCAAGACACTAATTCTTATAAGGATGATTCCACTCCACAGCGATCTAGGCAGAAAAACAAAGGAAAATCTCAAACCGATCTCTGCGCCAAGCTTTTGAGTATTAGAATGATCCAATTGTTGGTCTCCTTGGTGAACCTTATGCAAAATTTGACTATTACGTCAAATGCACTCCTCCTCTACAAGATGATGAACCCATTATTCCTATTGGATGGGATGAGGATGATAATAACCTTGAAAAGTACCATAAAAGGTGGGACTGGGCTAGTCCGCCTCCATCTTCAGCTCCTCAAACAGCTCATACATTCCATCCACCTCCTCAAGAAGAATTCCCTCCCTTGGGATCCCTTGAGAAAAATCAGTCTTCGGATCGGAAGTGCTACGTCTGACCTTTTGAAGATCAGATGGATCTTTGGAGAAGCTTTCTCTGGCTGAAGCAGTATTAAATTGGCATTCAGAAAATGCCTTGAGCCAAAAGACTTTGTTAAAGTGGATTGATCAAAGTCAACAGAGGATTGAAGCAACTCTCCAAAAACAAACCCAAACCATACTTACCCCAATCCAAGCCTGCAGACAAAAAATCCAACAGCTCTATAATGAGATCATGACCTTTCTTGAAAACAAACTACCTTTTGACTCTTAGGAAAGGGAAACTCTTTCACTAAAAACACAATTATCCTCTATAGAGCGTCAAACAGCTGTATCTGTACCACTATCCACCACATATTATCCTTCAGCATCTATGAATCCTTTAGCAGTAGATTTGCCAGCTGAAATTGGAATTTTTGGTTCCGCTAAATCTTTTTTCACCCTAGAAGAATGGGAAAGAAAATTAAGGCCATAAGACCAAAACCCAAACCCAAATATATACCAAAACCCACTCAACCCATTCAAACGGCACAATCAACTTCTACGCCCACTGGATCAAAACCACCTATCACAACTCCTACACCTTCTGAGTCAAAAACACCTACAACTCAACCTTTACCTACCCAAACATAATCATCCAAACCCTCACAAATGATGGTTAAAAACCCCATCTCAGATTTTTTACACCAAACTTTGCAAGAGAACCCTTCTTTTTCCCTATTATTAAAGAAACAACATTTTCTTCTGATGAATCCTCTGATCATCTCTGTGATGAAGATTCTTCTCCACTATTTATGGCAAATCAAGCTCAAACATTTGGCTTATCTAGCCAAGGACAACCTACAGGGGCCTGTGGAAAATGTTGATGAAAGTGAAGATAGTCCTAATATTGGGGGACTTCTCAACTTACTTATCCTTCAACATTAGATGCTTCAACGACATTTGCTTTTGATGATATTCCTCCCTCCACATGGAAGAATCGACTTTATGAAATGTTAGCATGGGCTTATTATGAATTATTGAAACCAAATATGTCGCATGCTACAGTCACCCAAGCCTATGCTACTCGATCTACTGGATTCCTTAGAGACTGATATATCAACTTAGTGAATACAAGCAAAGATAGCTATTGCAATTATCTACAATTGATGCTTTCTTTCTAGTACTCTATAATGAATTCTGTGGAAAGCAAGATCATCTCAAAGATATTACTCAAGAAGAATTTTTCAAACTCAAATGCGGTTCTTACAAACCCAATGGTCTGGAGAAATATTTTCGAAGTACTGTCCAAAGATATTATGTCAGTAGAGGAATGGATGATGCTAATGTCAAGCAAGTTTATCTGAATTATATTCTTGTTCCTCTTGGACAAGAAACTCTTCGTGTCTTTGAACTTCAAAGACAGTCTTTGCAGCAAACATCTTTTAGTAAATTGCAAGGATAGGTAATGAAAACTTTGAAGAAGTTTTGTATTCAGGCAGAATTCCTCAAAGACATGAGTACAACAAGTAATAAATTGAAAAATTCCTGCACCAATCCAACTTTGCAAATCAAACGCAAGCATACTATGAAGGACTGTGACTGTTCTACAAGAAAGAGATTCCACAAGAGGCATTTCAAATCTAAACCCCAGAGATTTGGTAAACCTTTCTTCAAGAAGAAAAGAAGAAAGTTCTTTAGGCAAAAAATTCTCCAAGAAAAAAGGAAATCGTGTTTCATCTGTGGTCAGAAAGGTCATTTTGCAAAAAACTGTCCGAGCAAAAAGAAGGATAAAATCCCTCAATAGATCTTTGTTGCCACCAAAATTGACCTGGATGATCAAGATAATCTTGAATCTTTGTTCTCTGAACATTATAATCAGTCCTCATAAACGCTCTTTGCAATTGATTATGATGATGATTTTTGGAGCATTCAGAAGAAGATTCATATAGCATTTTTGAATGCTATGGGATTCAAGTTGTTAACCTTTCTCTCCCGTTATCTATTCCAATTATCAACGTGTAGCTTGTTCTAGGAAAATAAGAGAAGCCAATTACTCTGATTGGATTGTTTGATACAGAAACAGCTAATTCTATTCTCAATCCAGCTATACTCCCACCAGACATGTGGAAATCTCACTAGTAAATCTTTATATCTGCAAGTGGTTACTTTATCACTAAGCTTATCAACAAGCCTGCTAAACTCTAAATTTTTCCAGAGTTGAGCCTTTATCACAAGTTTATGGGCTCTTCCTCTCCAGGAAAAGATATTGTGATTGGATTTGGCGTCATGATTGGATTTGGCATCATTCGGCAACTTTCACAAAAAAAAGAGTTATTCCTCTACCAGATGGTTTAAGATACATACAATTCCTACTATGTGCCATATCTCCAACTAGGAGTTCATTTTCTCCCTATTACCATACCAAAACATCACAGAAACTCTTACCAGCAATTGTTGTGCAAAATCTAGATCGGAAGAGCTTTTCTCACTAAATGCACTAAACCTCTTTGGAAAAACCTAGATTTCTTTATTTCTTTGCCTTTCAAGAAAAATGAAGATATCAATACCACAAAAGCCATTCAACTCAGAATGAACCCAGAACACCTTCAAGATGCTACTTAAGAGCTTACCCAACTACAACAATAGGACTTATTGAACCCATAACTTCTTCTTGAGCATGTCAAGCATTTTATATCAATAAGAGAAATGAACAAGTCAAAGGAAAACTCAGATTAGTCATTGAGTGTAAACCACTAAATGCTTTCATTGCAGATAAAAAGTTTCTTCTTCTAGATAAGAAACCATGTTTGCCAATCTGTCTAATGTAAAAGTCTTCTCAAAGTTTGATCTTAAAACGGGATTCTAGCAATTAGGAATTCTTCCACAAGAAAGATACAAAATAGGTTTCTGCATTCCAAATCATCACTATCAATGGACTGTTATGACTTTTGGTCTCAAAACGGCGCATTCTTTGTTTTAAAAGGCCATGACTAGGATCTTGAATCCTCTCTTTCAAACTGTTTTGGTCTACAATGATGATATTCTTCTCTTTTTAGAAGACAAAATATCTCACGAGTAGTTATTATCTCAGTTCACCAGTATTGTCAAAGAATATGGGATCATGCTTTCACAAAAGAAGATGATTATTGGAGTTAATGAGATTGATTTCCTCTGAACGCATATTAAAGACGGTCAATATTCTCTGTGGCCATATGTTGGTCAAGAACTTCTCAGCTTCCCAGATGAAAATATTTCCAAAACAAAAGTCCAGAAGTTTCTTGCTATTGTCAACTACATGGCTGAATTTGTAGATCATATAGCCCCCATCATATGGCCACTCCAAGACATGCTAAAGAAGAATCCTCCTCCGTAGTCTTCGGTCCAAACAAAAACTATCCAGACTATTAAAGCAAAAGTTCCATCACTACCTTCACTACAGATCCCTATAGATGGCAAAAGAATTCTTCAAACAGATGCAAGTGATTGCTTTTGTGCAGATGTTCTCTTCGAAGAAAAAGATGGAAAGCACAGAATCTGTGGATACAAAAGTGGATCACTTTCTAACACTGAAAAGCATTAACACTCCACTTTCAAAGAAATTCTTGCAGTGAAAAGAGGAAATGAAAAGTTCCAGTTCCATCTCATTGGGCATAAATTTCTTATTGAAATAAACATTTCGTCTTTCCTGAGATGCTTAACTTTAAAAGGCAGTAGATTCCAAATTCCCAGTTACTCAGATGAGTGGAATGGTTTTCCAACTTCACCTTTGAAGTCAAGCATAGATCGGAAGAGCACACTTTTCTTCCAGACCTGCTCTCCAGGCCTAAGCTCCCACCTACTCAGACTATCCAAATTCCTGTCATCCACATGAAGTAACCTTCTAATCTGGTCATCATATCTCCTCCAGACCTCCAGCAAATGATGCAAGTCAAAACTATAAAAGCCAGAGCAAAAGACTTCCTATTCAAATACTAGTCAATCCTGATACAGGAACAGGGAATCAATGTTCTTGGTGGATTAGGATTTCACCCAAATTATCTTTTTCTCACACTATTCCGATTCAATCAACTAAGACATAGCCATTTTTGAGAAATTTCAAAGGATTTCTTATTCTGCAAGGAATTACTGTGTTTCTTATGGTATCTTTTGGAGCTACATCAAATTGGGATGAGTTTCCTTATTTTTAAGATAGTCAGTTATCTCATGTGTTTGAAGATCTGCTCACAGGTTTTTACATCATCAAAATATTATGCAAAGGTTTTCTTTGAAAGGTTCTATCCACTTGATAACTGGATCAAAATGTTTGAAGCCTATTGTCTTAAACACAAAGATCTTAGAACCTCTGTGGAAAATCTGCATGTCATCCTTATTTTTCAAAGACAAGTGTATTTCACAGAATTGAATACTTATTACCATTTCTCTCATGTCAAGGAATATTCTCTCATCCCTTTTGATCTTCACAAAGATTGAGAAAATCATCCAAAAGGGTTTAGAAAATTTCAAAATAGAATGGCAGAAATCAACCAAAGCATCTCTCCTAAAATTTGGCCAAAAATTGAAGATGATGCCCTATGGGAGTTCTTACCAAATAAATATGATGCAAAAATTCAACAAGACATTGACATCCACAGGAGCAGGCTTGACAAACCCACAGGAACAATAAGGACAAGCAACCCATGCTAGGAATCAAAATGCACAGAACAAACAAAAAACTAATCTTGATGAGGATGTTCGATGGAACCAGGTATACTTGGGCAGACCATCTCAAAGCCTAGATGTGACAAGTAAGTACCCACAATGGACCACAGAAGGTAAAACAGTTAGAGAAAAACTCTCTTAACCACAGCTTTACTCACCCTTCTCTAAAGAAGTAGGACATAGCTCTTCCAAATGAATTCAGGACAAATTACCAAACTGGACCAACAGTGCTTTTTGGGACTCTCAAGATCCAAATGAAGATGATCTTGATCTCTTAGAAAAACTTGAAAAATCAGATATGGAAAAAACACTTGAAGCTAGAAAATCAACCATGATTGAAATGCTTTAGATACCGCTCAGATCCAGATGGTCCATATGTCTATTGTCCAGAAGCAAACTTTGGGACCCCTTAATCTTTCCCAACATCTTATCCAAAAGAAATCTAAGCATGCATGTCTTATTACTTTATGAAAAGCAGTATGAGTCATGTTTGTCGGCCATGATGTTTTGGACCTTTATATTATTTTCTCTGCACATGTAAAAGTCTGTAGGCTATATGTCGGCAACTTCGTGAAATTATTGAGTCTGTGACGCACATAGTGACATCACCTTCTTCGTTTGTATCCTTACTCCTTCGCCTATATAAGGAGTGCGTTTGTAATTGTAAAATGTAAGAGTTCCTAGAGTTTCCTAAGTGAGATAATAAGCCCTTTTGTAATCTCTCTCCATGTCTTTCTAAATCCCTCTTTTCTTCCTTGATATTTTATGGGTTGTTAGATTTCAGTAAGCATCATGAGGCATATATAGGCTAGAATTGAGTAGGAATGCAGTTGCACCTCTGAGGTGAATCTATGCAAATTTTCCTACTGACTATTGAGGTCTGTTATGGTAGCGTGTGAACCCAAGAGTCCAGCCTCCTTTTGTGGCCGAGATTGGCATTTGTTTGGGCTAGAATACTGTGGTTCGCACTTCCAACACAATGTTGATGTCAGATCCGTGTTGTCTCTCTTGCTGGTATGTGTTCTTAGGAGCTTCTAAAATCTGATAATTTAGGCATATCAAGAAAGGAAAACCCTATCAAGATGTCTTTCAGTTCTCTCACACCTTCTTCATCTTCTAGCACTCTATCACCTTCTTCCTCTTTCCATAAATCCAACTTTTCTAAGATGGAGTATTTGTATAACATTAGCTTATTTGATGATAATAAGATTTCCCTTACTGGTCTTTCTCCTGTAAATCCATACTTTGCTTATATGTAACCTAAACAATCCCTTACCAGAACTGTTGAAAGTTTAGTCTCTCCGTCAAAATCTCAAGCAAAAGAATATGTCTAGGCCTCAAAGTTTGACCAGTATCTTTTACCAGCAACTGGGCAAGAATAGATGGTTACTTTGGAAATCCCATCTCCCCTCCCTAAAGAATGGTTATTAGCTAGATATACTCATATCCACTTTGGTGCTGTCAGAATCACTCTTACTCTCCATGGCATAAAAGGTTTACCTACAATCTCCAGGATTGCTTTACTTGATACACGCTATGCTGACTATCAACATGCATGTATAGCAACTATGGAAACCATTCTCAATACTAGCACTATTTTGTTCACCCTGTTCCCAAACTTCAACATGCCTATTAGAGATCCACAGCTAATGAACACCTTGAAAATTTAGGTTCAAATAGTTGGAGTAGTTCCCTCCACTGTTACTTATGCCGCGACTCTACACTATCAGATGGTGTACCGTATTCAAAATCACTCCCTTGATTTTGCAAATCTAGAGACATAAGATGCTCTTTTCGTTCAAGTGGATACAAATCATGTGTCCTTTTACACAGACGTACCCAAACAAATTCCTTGATCTGAGCTCATAAAGCTCATTCCAGAAACATGGATTACCAGTTATTAGTAGAAATTAGGGGATGATCTTTTGTATTCACCATGACATCATCAGACAAGTAGGTTAGTCACAAAGTTGGTACCTAAGAACATCTCCATTGGTGTCATTAGATTTAACCATCATCATAAGTAATAAAGTAGGGTTTTAGTAATTATTAAGTGTCATATGAGAATGTTAAATTTAGCTATTGATATCTAACATATTAGTAATGCTAAACTTATCTTATAATTCAATTTTAAGTTAAAAGTGGGTCATGACAAAATTAATTCAATCTATAAACAATATAAAAAATAAAGAAAATAAATATAGTTGGCCACATGAGTTGTTAAAAGTTATTGTTAGCTTTAACAATAAAGTTAACAAGTTATTAAAAAGTTTTAGTTAACAACTTTATTAACACCACTAATATAACTATATTTTTGAGTTGTTAACTAATTATTTTACTAACACCCTCATTTAACACTATTAATGTGGATGCTCTAAAAGCATTTCTAATGTATAGTGAAAGTTAAGGAATAATATGACAATTGGTAAAAAGATTTATTTAACACATTAAATACTTAACATTGTCATGGAAAATGTCATGAGATGATATTGTCCATGACAATGTCAAATATTAACTTATCCAATCAATAATTTCTCTCTCTTTTTTTAAGCCAATAATAACTTATCAAATATACAATATGAATATTGTTATATTAGAGAATTTATTGAATGTAATGTCAATGCTCTTTACCATATATATATGGGATTAATTTTATTCACCCCATTTAACGGGAGTATCTATACCCCCTGTTAAAAGGGAGTTTTTTTTTCTTTTTTCTTTTTAAACTACAATTACAAATCTATGTCATAGCAGCGTAAATGCGCATAGCTATTTATCCTGCTGAGACATAGCACTAAGAAAACCAATAATACAAACCCTCATATGGTTCTAATTAATATAAATGATTAAATTTAATATTTTAATTAGTGCCAACACTCTCTCTTCCTTCTCTCAAAGCACGCACTTTCTCTCCTCCTCCATGTTCATCCAAACACACACTCTCTCTTCCATTTATGCAAAAACTTATGCAAAAGATAAGTAAAAATTTGAGGTTGCAAAGGGTTCCTGAAGATAAGTATAAACTAATTGAGTTCAAAGAAGAGCATTCTCATGACCTTGTCCCATCTGAGCATTCAGATTATTTGAGGTCACAGAGGAAAATCGATTTTTCACAAGCTAAAATTATGAAGAAAATACACTCGTCTAGAATAAAACAAGGACAAATTTTATCTTACTTGTGTGAAGAAGCCGTTGGAGCAAAAAATCATAATTTTATAAAGTCCGACTGTAACAATTTTATAAACATTTCTTTTACAGAAGTTTTTGCACAAATGGAAGAGGGGAGAGTTTGGATGAATATGGAGGGGGGAGAGAGAGTGTTGTCAGTAATTAAAATATTAAATTCAATCATTTATATTAATTAGAATTAACTCCCTTTTAACAGGGGTATAGACACGCCTTTTAAATAGGGTGAACAAAATTACACTCCATATACATCGTCAATATTGTTGCATTGGAGATGCTCTAAAGAGAGTTATCAGTACTCATAATGCCCTTTATTTGGGCAACATTTAATGTATGTAATCATCACAATCACTTTCTTCTCATGCTATAAATAAAAGGGAGATGTAAAAGATAAGGGATTCTCTTTTTTGAACAAATTTTTGTCAATTTTTATCTTGTATTTATTTATTTCTCTCATTAACTCCTCTATTCAATTCTTCTTAGCTATCAAGTTCTACGTATTTATTGCTTGAACAACTTAAATATTCATTTCTCCAGTAAAAAAATTCGTTTGTTGGTCAAAAAGAAATTTGACATGAACAAGATGCTTATGCTTAATTTGAACTTTTGATGTTACATATGCAGCTATGTTTGTCTTCAAAATATGCATTTGTTCTTCTCTAGAACTGTTATATATTTACTTATCTTGTTTTTACAACTTCTTGGATTTTTGCTTTTACTTTTTCCTATTTTCCGATCTAAGAATTAGGTATTTAAGAAACCTAAAACTAAAAGTACCAAGGTCATAGAAAAAGAATAGCCGCTAGAATCTCAGAAATAGAAACTAAGGGTGCCGAATCCAACAAATCTACATATGCAATGTCTAAAAAGGTGGAATGAGTGTGAAACCTTTGATTTTTCTTTTCGCCCCCACTTATTTCCTCAATTTACAATACTGTCGCTATTTATTACTGAATCAATATTATTTTCTTATTATTATTAATTAACAACTTTTAGTGATCATCAAATCATCAAATTACAAAAGATGGAATGAGTAAGAAACTTTTGATTTTCCATTTCGCCCCCCATTTATTCCCTCGGTTTACCGTAATAAGCCTATTTATTATTGAATTAATTTTATTTTCTTATTATTAATTAATAACTTTTAGTCAAATTATAAGTATTCACCTTCCAACTTCCTACTAGAGCATTTATTATTAGTGAATTAAAAGTTTAATATAAACTTAATAAATAAAAGCTGTATAAAACATATACATTCATTACATATTTGTAATCTAAAAAAGTGGAATGAGAGGGAAAGTTTCGATTTCCCATTTCACCTTCACTTATTCTCACACCCCTAATTTTATTACCATATTATCTCGAAATATCAGTAGCGGAAGTGTTTTAATATATATCTCGATTCAAAATCGAAGGCGAGATTTTATTGATACAAGTCAAACACTATTATATATAATATCGTTTACAATAACTATTGCGGCCATCCACAACAAAACCTCGGCTACGCACCGAAATCTTAATCACATACATGTATCTTCTCTATCCTTGGGATGATCCGGCCACAAAGCTTCTATTTCAATACCTACAAGGTTGTTAAAGGGAAAGGAAGGGGGTGAGTACAGCGTACTCAGTGAGTAACAAAATATCTTAATTCACCTCTCATTTAGGAGATGCATTTTCAAGAAACGCATCAAATGTACAAAGCCTTTAAATGCACAAATGGGCTCTATCACTGGTCAAACTACTACCTGTGGTGTGCACATGATTTAAATATTCAAAATGACCAAGACTACATAGCAAGGCCATAGTTACCATATAACCAAAATAACCAAGACCACATAGTAAGGTCATATTTTACAAAGCAAAGCAAAACGGGTAGAGTATTAACTAGCCATACAAATCTAATAAATCAATCTTTTTTGCATAATAATGGATAAAGTTAATATTCAATTTATGAAAACTTAATGAATGATTGAAAGGGAATCAAACTATCAGTTACTCACCTCAAAGATTTGCGAAAGATTGTTTCAATAATTCTTGATGTAGAAAAGAGCTTTCAAAACTTTGATATTCTTCATATCAAAGCTATTTTTCAAGATATAATCCTTCTATGGTGAGGAGCCCTTTTCAAAAGAGAAATAGGTGTTTTGTGGGTTTTAATGGTTGCTTCTCCACCATTGCCACTTTTGGACGAATTTTGTTGGTTATGGGATAGAGAGGGGATTGGATAGGGGTTAAGGAAACCTTAAGGACCCTTATGCTCTATTTATAATAGTTATAATTAAGTTGTTTTTAATAAATCTTTGAGTTCCACCAATCAAATCGCGACACGTGATGCGATGTGGCCAAATGAGGTATTATCTTTTAATTAAGTTACCGTACTTTGGTTTATGTTAATTTAGGGCCACATTCTTTCTTTGATCGCTATTTGAGTGACAACTTTGAGATAACAATTAAGTGGCATAATTAAGGGTTAAATTCTTTCAAGATGTTACAATCTACCCCCTTAAATGAATTTCATCCTCGAAATTCGCTATCACCCAAAATAATTCAAGTGTAAAGTAGCCAAAAGAAATCCTTTCAATAGACATAAGGGTTAATCATGTGAAAAAAATTAGAGTCCAAGGCTTAAAATGCGTAAAATAAGTTTTTAGGTCGATCTAGAAGAAACTGGAAGGTTCATGGACTTAAATGCAATTTTTTGGAAAAAAATCTTGTCACCACCGTTTTAGGCTCGTGCGGCCGCATGCCTTATATGTATGGGTGCACGGCGTACAATACCTTGGGTAGTCTAGGCACGTCGGCCGTACTACTAAGGAAATGCGCCCGTACTTGCCTCTCTGCCCAAGGCAGAGCGCACTGTGCGGCCACACAGGGCAAATTTTTTTTCCTCTTCCTAATTTTTCTTGTAATTATTTTGGTTTCCAAGCATCCTCTATAAATAGAGGCCATCTAAACATCTTTAAAGGCTAACTTAATACTTGAAAATGAAACCAAAATCATCACTTTTCTTACCTATTCTTCATTTTCTTGACTGCACTTAGTAAAGTTTTTTATGTTTGTGACTTTATCTTGTATTTTGAGTGTTCTTCCTTACTATTTTGTAGGGTTCATGTTTATGACCAACATCTCCAATTTATTAATATACTAAGGAGCTCTTCCGATCTATTTAGCTTTTCTCTTTCCGATAATTTATATCGTTTTGCAAATAAGTATAATCCTTATTTAAAGGCTAGGAAACGTATACAAATTACTCATAAACTTAGTCAACAATTACTTACTCGCATTACCAAGAATCAATTTAACTTATTATCAATTAATATAAACAATTTCAATACATGTAAATGCATGGATCTTGTCCATGTAGGAGCGATACATGTATATGAGGCCGCATGATCATGCTCTAATACCACAGATCGGAAGAGCGTCTGTAGGGAAAGAGTGTAGGCATATTATCTCGAAATATCAGTAATGGAAGCATTTTAATATATATCTCGATTTAAAGTTGAGGACGAGACTTTACAAATATAAGTCAAACACTATTATACATAATATTTTTCTACAATTGTGGCCACCCGTCACCCACAACGAAACCTTGGTCATGCACTGAAATCTCGATCACATACATATATCTTCTCTATAATTGGGATGATCTGGTCACAAAGCTTCTATTTGAATACCTACAAGATTGTTAAAGGGAAAGGAAGGGGTGAGTACAATGTACTCTGTGAGTAATAAAATATCTGGAGTCACCTTTCATTTACTAGATACATTTTCAAGAAACCCATCGAATGCACGAAGCCTTTAAATGCGCAAATGGGCCCTATCAGTAATTAAACTACTACCCGTGGTACGTACAAAATTCAAAGATTCAAAATGACCAAAACCACATAGCAAGGCCATAATCATCATATAGCCATAATCACCAAGACCACATAACAAGGTCATATCCCACAAACTAAAGCAAAATGGGCAGAGTATTAACTAGCGATACAAATGCAATGAATCAATCATTTTTCATTACAATGCATAAAGTTCATATTCAATTTATAAAAACTTAATGGAAGATTGAAAGAGAATCAAAGTATCAGTTACTCACGTCAAAGATTTGCTAAAGATTATTTCAATAATTCTTAATGTAGAAAAGAGCCTTCAAAACCTCGATATTCTTCAATCAAAACTATTTTCAAGCTATAATCGTTCTATTTATAGTAAAGAACCCCTTTTCAAAAGACAAATAGGTGTTTTGGTATGTTTTAATGGTTGTTTCTCCACCATTGCTACTTTTGGACGAATTTTGTTGGTTATGGGAGAGAGAAGGGATTGGATAGGGGTTAAGGAAACCTTGAGGACCCCTATGCCCTATTTATAATAGTTAGGATTAAGTTTTTTTTTTATTATAAATCTTTGAGTTCCGCCAATCAAATCATGACACGTGACACGATGTGGCACCGTACACTTCAGAGGGTGATATAGCCAAATGAGGTTCGCACATTTATTGCTCTAGAAGTCCTTATACTTTGTATTATCTTTTAATTAAGACATCATAGTTTGGTTTATGTTAATTTAGGACCACATTCTTTCTTTGATCATTATTTGAGTGACAATTTTGAGATATCTCAAGCAATTATCGTCAAAAACAATGTACGTAGCATAATTAAGGGTTAAATTCTCTCAGGATGTTACTTATTCCCTCAATTTAGAGCAATACTCCTATTTATTATTAAATTGATTTTATTTTCTTATTATTAATTAATAACTTTTAGCCAAATTATAAGTATTCACCTTCCAACTTCCTGAAGCACTTATTATTGAATTAGAAGTCTAATATAAACATATTAAATAAAAGCTATATAAAACATATACAATAATAGACAATAGCGCATGCACTTTTTGAATGTAGCTACGCGAAGCTGGTGTGGAAATTGATGGGGTACTGGCTATTTATCAAAAGGTTTAGGGAATGGAGATTAAGAAGGACATTATCCATGGAGTAATGACTGGGGCTGGACAGGAACTAACCCATATTATAGGAACCACATGGTATTTTTAGTTTTAGAGGAATAAACGGAACAATGGAGAAACTCAAAGGAAAGCTTGTTACCTTGTGGCTCATGACGTAATGCTGGGAAGCAAGTAGTGAGAACCGCTGTGTTTCCGGAAAATCAAGTGTGAGCGACTGGGAAGCATCAGCTAAAGGCTATCTGAAACTCAATGTTGATGTTGCTACGAAGGAAAATGATGATCACTATGGCATTAGTGCAGCCATCAAGGATGAGAATGGATGTTTAGTGGGCTGTATGGCACAATAGATTGAAGGAAAACCAACTCCAGTACTAGTAAAATCCATTGTACTACTTGAAGAATTGAAGTTTGTCAATCAACTTTTCCCCAATCTGAAGAATATTGAAGTGGAATCGGAATGCCTAACCTTCGTTTCAAGCTTGCAGGAATTTCATGAATGTCGTCCCGCTTTCACCATTTTGAGTCAAGTTCGATCAATGTTGGTTTGTATCGATAGTGGCTCTTGCAATTTTGTTAGACGCGAAGCAAACAATGTTACCCATACCCTTGCGTCTGTAGCTCTCTCGTCCCATGTATCATGTTCTTCGACTGACAAGAGCGCTCTATTTTTGTCCACGTTTATGCACAGGTGAATGAAATCATGTTTATTTTCAAAAAAAATACACAATAATTACATATTTGTAATATAATTGTTATATATAATATTGATAATAAATCATAAAAGAAGAAACACGGAGCAAGAACAAAGTTTAAACCGAATCAAACTTAGTTAAGTGTTTAAAATATTTAACGCATCTCATTTTTATTGATCATTATAATTACAACTTTAAAAAAGAAATTCAATTAATCTCAACCCATCATTGGACTTTCCACTTCTTAATCCCTCAAGTACTTAGTGAGTCCATGCAATTATCCTGAAATAATTTGTAATGGTAAGTGATAATTAATTCAATTCAATGTAAATCTGCATATTTTGATCCATATATAGTGAAAATGGTTATGCGTTCATTTTGCATTTTCTTCCGATCTGGTCCATTCTCAATTATGGGTATACATTTTTTAAAGGAACAATCATGGTTATACATTTATTGTCTTCATATTTACTTTACTAGATAGATAATTAATATGCCTTTTGCATACCATGTTTTGAGTTTTTGCGTTCTACCTCTTTATCCAGTGCTATAGAATGAAGGAATCCTAATGACATGAAACGAAGCTTCGAGGTTAAGGTAGAATTCTCTCATTCACTTATGGTATATCATTTGATAGTATAATATCTTCATTTATGTAACTGACATTCTAGTAGTATCAAGAACGAAAAGTGGAATGGTCAATTATTTTTACTTGTTCGTGATTATTTTTAGCACATAAAACCAGTAGAGATTTAGCTTTTAGAAGGTATAGAGTTCTATTTAAAGGTGGAAATATTGCTCATGCTCTTTTTCAATTAAATTTGGCTTTACTTTTGCTTTCAATAGTTGAGAAACTAAGATACTTGAAATCATCCAACCATGATGTTTTATTTCAATGGCAAAATAAATTTAATAAAGTTTTTATTTTATCTGTTGGCAGATAGATCGAGAGTGCTAGAGATGGAGTTTGATTCAACCATTAATCCTCTAAATAATTCAGGTTGTTAGTTGCAAAATGATTATTTTTTTCCGTTTAAATAAATTTAATTCAGGTTGTTGTTAGATTTTTATAAGACGATTGATTGTATTTGAAGAAGAGTGGACCATAAAAGTATTCAGAGTTTGGAAATGTTCCATTAAAAGCTACAACAATAAGAACAGTTGTGCTCAAGTTTTAAAATGGATTTTGTTCGATGAGGCCATCCCCAATCCTTGTACTCTATTTTACAGCATTAAAACTCTAAAATACAGTACAACATACTCTGTTTTAAAAAACCTCTCCAACCCATGTATTTTATAACTTCTCTATAACTAATTTTTTTCTATTTTTCTTTAATAATATCCGACCATTAAGATATTTTTTTCCGTTTGTGGTACATCAACAAGAACCAAATTAGACAAAGTAATTTAGATTATATAAATAATTAGTGTGAAGTCATTTACAAGTGCTCTAGAATAACACTATTAAAAAGGTGAAACCAATACAAAATAATAAAATCTAAAAAAAATCAAATCCTACACATGAAATGAAGAACCATTATTTAGAAAAAAAAGAAACACATGAACACAACAAAAAATAAATTAAAATAAATAACATACATGTTATGGCATTTCTGTAATTCCGTAAATAAACAGAAATGCCGTAACATTTTCAGGTGCTATAGTGATACGCCACACTGTCACAAATTGTAAAATATCATGTGCATATTGGCCCCAAATTTGTAAGCTAAAATGGAGTTACACCTGGGGATGCTCTGAGGAAGTACTTTTGAATATCATAATTATTCATACTTTGTTGTACAGAAAAAGATTAGAACTACTCTATTTAAGGACACAATTGACAATTTCTTTACCATGCTTTAGAAAGGCAAAACATTTCAACAAAGAAATGGAGAAATAAGAGATATTAACCCACCATACTCAAATATGAATGACGACATTGAACTTCCCAGTACAACAAAGACTGAGTGCATAAAATTATGGAGTATTCTAGATAACATGTCAAGTACATGTTTTGCGGAATTCCCAAAATCTCATCCTCGATTGGTGAAGAGAGCTTGTAGGTATCTTAATGCCTTAAGATTGTAAACAACTAAACTATCTCTGTTGGGAGACATGACCAAAATTAAAGAACAACACCTTGAAGATAATGTTAAAGGCTTTATGAGAAAGATATTACTTGCGTTTGCAATTGAATCATATGAAGGGACCTTACCTTTTTTGACTTCACGCTAATAGTTAATAAGGTGAAATTTTCATAGTTTAAAAAGGTATCACGGAAAAAAAAGGTCATTTAGAATTTGATCACAATATTATTGAATGTCTGATGAAGTAGCTGCATTTCAAATGTTTTTTTAATTTCAAAGACTTTTCTTCCATTTTTTCCCCACTAAAGTATGCAAATTGTGGGATTTATATATTGAGTCTTTTTAATTTCAAAGACTTTTCTGCCATGTTTTTTTTTCCCCACTAAAGTATGCAAATTGTGGGATTTATATATTGAAGACTCAATAGAAGATTATGAAAGAAATTCTACAAAATTCCCATACAATTACGTGCAACGTGCTTTCTAGATATTGTTATCAATCACTTACATTAGACATGCAAGGCACGTACTCTATTAAATGTATAAATTATACTGATTAAATACTCAAAAGTGTGTTTAAACACTTAAATTTTATATTTAAAAGTGTGTATTTGCATGTTTATGTGTTAAATTTTAGGTTGCAATCAAATAAGGTGTGGAACTAATGAATCCGGACTAATTGTGCAAACTTTGTGAAGCTTCCAAACCAAAACCAGGTAAAGGAAGAGTTTAGGGATCAAAAGAACGAAGAAAAAAATTTACAGCTAAAAATTGCATATTGCGGCTGCGATAGTTATTCTTTGTGTATGCAATGAAGTTACCGAGGAAATTTTGTACTGTGCAACTGCAAGTTTCTAGACTATATGACTGTATAGTTATAAGTGCAGCTAGAGTGGAGTTTTTTGGCTAATCCGTTTCTGACTCTATTTTTGGCATTTCTTGGGCACGACTTTAGGGCTCTTTTTGAGAGCTTTTGAGCTTCTTATAAATGGGTTTAAGTCGAATAAAAAAAGAAAAGAAGAGAGTTACATAATATATAGAAACCTTATAAAAAAAGAGAGAGAAACACAAGAACTTCGAAAACTTGGGGATCGGGTTCTAGATTCAAGGCACATAGGCTTGTTGCAAGATTTCTTCATCTTATTCAAGAGATCGGAAGAGCGTGGTTATGAGGTTAATTTCATTTATTTGTGTTTTTCATTCATGATGTGCAACTAAATTGATTTAAATTTCAGACGAACATGTAACCTAGTTGGAACCGGAGTCGTATTTTTCGATACTTAATTTATGTCATTAATTTTTATGTTAAATTCTCATTGATATATTATTTTGTCTTCATCTTTTTGGCCAATAGATGAATAAATCTATGAACGTTTATTAAACTCAAAAGAGGAATATTGAAGTTAGTTTATTCAATAAAAATCATTAATTGAGACAAGACAAAGAGATTTGCCTATAGTGCGGTCACTGTAGGTTGAACTTTGGGGAGGCTTATATGAATTTTCTATTGCTTAATGCACTTAAGAGAATTGAAAACGCACTTACTTAGAGATAGTTGAGGGGGTCTAATTAAGTGGAATTAACTAACTTTGAGGGGGTAGTTAATTAACTTGGTGAAATTCGATCAGTAACATCGATTAATTGTCCCAAGACTAGGTGAACCAATTACAGTGAAGTCGTGAATCCTAATACATATTCATCATATAATTCCCTCTAAATCATTTTATACATTTTATTTGATTAGTTTTATTTACTTGTTTATTTATTTCTTTGTCTTAACTAAAATTATTTGATTGTCCAAATAAAGTTGCCGGGGATTGAGATTGATATCAATACTAATTAGTTTGAGATGTACTTTGAATATTATTTTTTCTGTTTAATTTGTTTGTCTTGCTCTTTTTAGGATGGACGAAGAAAATAATGACTGGTGCTCATATGCTAATTTGTCTATGAAAACAATTAAAGAGCATGGAGAATGGGGGAATGACTTACTGGCACAATTGAAGAAATTTGGGAGTCAAGAGACTGACTTAGTTTGTGATTATTGTTGTGCAAATCATCACTAAGCGATTGTCCCATTGCATATCTAGCGCTCCTAGACCATTTAATGTGTAAATCTTGTGGTAAATATTATGAATTAAGTGATTGCCCATATCTACGTTTAGCTCTACAATGGTCTGAGCATGTAGAATTTTTGGAGAATGATGAAGGACAACAAGATGGTATCTTTCAAGTCATCAACCATTCTAACACCTCCATGAAGAGGAATCTCAAAAACCTCCATCATAGTAGAAGAAAAACATGAAAAAGATGAGGAAGTGATCTTGGGAGAGCAAGCTCCAAAAATCACTATTGATGATAGGGCAATTGGCAAGCAATCCTCTGATTTCAAGTGTTTGAAAATTGATTATGTGATCCCATCTGATAAGGAGGTTGAAGTTTTCATAGTGAAATTTGAGATCAATGGAGATGCCAGTCCATATTCACATGAAAAGAGCACAGTAAATTTTTGGAGAAAGCCTGGAGACAGAAAGAAAGTCAATCTTAGCAAGCTAGGCAAAGCATCAAAAGCTCTATTTAAAGTTGCCTAAAAATTATTCCTTATAGTCAAATTATAGACTATAAATAAAGTGCTGAATGGGAGGTAACCCATTGTTTTATTTTATTGCATTGCATTGTATATATATTCTTAGACTTGCATTAGAAATTAGGTCATGGTTCTTTTATCATGTTTATATTTTAATTTTAATTAATTATTCTATTATTGCTAGGAATCATCATCGTCCTATTATTTTGACATGTTTGTCCCCTACTATTGGAGTGCAGACTAACCACACCGGCCCGACTCCATCTGTTTCATCAGAACATGACTCAGACTCACCATTAGTCATACCCCTGGGGGTTCTTATATTTTTTCTCCCTATATGTGTTCTTTTTGCTGCACATTGCGGACAATGTGGGAATTAAGTATGGGGAATGATTATATGTGATTTATTTTATCTGGCTGATGTATAATTTTGCTAACTCCTGGTCTGTACTTAACCTGCATATTGTCTAAGTTAAGTTGTGTAGTTTCAAAAGTATTGTTCGTCTAGTAGTATATCTAGTTGTTTCTCTATGTAGTAAAGGAAAAGTGCAGTCAGAAAATTTTTTCTTCATTTATTTGTTATGTTTTGTCTTCAGAAAACAATAACTATTGTGTTTTGTATATATGTGAGAAAGCAACTCATGATCCTAAAGTACTAAATTTCATTGGAGTGTAGCTTTGCGGAAATTAGGATCTTGGGCAATGCGAGGAAAAAAATCTTTCAAAAAACAAATTGGAAAAAAAAAATTTGTTCTGTTGGCCTGGAGAGACTCATAACACGATTGAATTAGTTAATTCGCATCTTCTATTTATTTGCTTTGCCTCAAATTGGTTATGACTGGATTAAGTTGACAAATTTAACCTGGTGAGATTTTTGAGCATTTTGATTGACACATCTTTATCAGTCTCACTATTTTTGTTTATGTGTGATATTCTTCCATGGGTTTGTGTATCTAGAACTTGCTTTATTTCTCTTTAAGGCTGCATTGTTACATGCATTACATAAAAATGATTAAAGCACTTTTTCTTGATTAACCACTTCAGCCAAAGATCCTACCTTATCATTTAATTCTCTTTTGCATAACCCCGTTGAGCCTTATAGCTTGATTTTTTTCTTTATACCTCTTAATACTAGTCTTGAGCCGAAAATAAAGTATATCTTTACCTTGCCAATGATCTAGTGGAGTTGTGATTGCTTTTGTTGCTTAAGGATGGATAAGAAGTAAATGTGCGGAAGGAGAATGTTATTGATGAGGTGATGATTTTAATTTGATGATATGCATGAGCTAGTGTGGTTATTATGTGAAAAAAAATGAGAGGACAAAAAAGAGTGAAAGAGTTGGTTGACGAAAGCAATGAAAAAAATTAAATAAAAAGCAACAACGATAAAAATGGAAAAAAAAAGAGAGTTGATTGGGGAAAAAAAGCATAGTATCAGCGAAAAATAGAAAATAAAAAGATGACAATGAAAAATGGAAAAGGGAAATTGTGAAAGGAGATGTGACAAAGGGCTTATTTCTTTTTTTTTTTTTGGAATGGCAGCGTGATTTACTTTTGAAGGATGGGGTGCTCTTATTGTATAGGTAATGCTAGAAGTTTTAAAAGAATGAAGGGAGCAGTGGTCTCACTTGGGATACGTTCTTGAATATAATAAATTTTTGTGTCTCACTAGTTCCAATGGTTCATTAGCTTCACTTTCCAAAATTTTCCCACCTTGACCCTTAGCCTTGTTACAACTCTTAAAAGACCTTATTATTTGTGTTATACGTGTGCACCTGAGTGGCGGAAAATGAGAATTTTTGCAAGCCTATGGTAGAACTCTTCTGTGGATAGAATTTTGAGCGTAAGCATTTAACCCTTAAACACTTGAGCAAAAAGTGAACTTATCTGTGAGGGCCACCCTATTAGGTCTATGCCATTTCAGGTAAAAGCTTGTCTCATGATTCTAATAGGTGCTTGAAGACACTTCTTCATGACATTTTATGAGTTTAAAAGGGTTAACAAGTACTTGTGGAAAGAATGAAAAAAAGTGAAAAAATTATCAAAGCTCTTGCATTGTTTGGGAGACTTTTTATTGGCAGGCTCACTCTGGGGTTGATCAAGGGATGTTATTGTGAGTTGCTGTCTCATGTGTGATATAAGTTGAATTATTTGGTCATTGTTCTTGTTTGTTTGTTTGTTTGGTTTGTTGTTCCGAGACGAATGACGGCCTAAGTATGGGGGAATTTGATAGGCATTAATTTGTGATGTTTACATCCCTTAAATGTGTTGTTAATTGTGTGATATTTTGTTTAAAAGTTCACATTTACGTTTAGTTTGGTGAAGTGTTGATTAAAATCCTAGATCAAGTCAATTTAGGCAAATTCGAATCAAATGCGCACAAATTACAAAGTCTGGTGATGTGAATCAACATGCGGAGACTAAGATATTAAAGATTAAAATTTGTATCCAAGATAAATCATGGCAATGGAGGCCTAAATGTGGCAAAGGTGGGGTCAAATCGGAGGTTCGAGGCTTGAATTATGTGAAGAAGTGTTCAAGTCGATCGAAGCCGCGTGTCTCAAGGAATTTTGGGCCATAAAATTGTAACGCTTATGATTTACATGGGATAAAATAGATCATCAGAAAGCTTATCAAGTCAGGAGTCCAACGCAACCTTCAGATCTCAATTCCGAGTTTCTTACAAAAAGTTATGCACATTGGAATACAAGTTGCTAGTAGAAGGCGATCTCATGCGGCTGCATGGAGTTTGTATGTGCCGCACAGTGAACCAGAAAATGGGCAGAACTTCGGCAGTCAGATACATGCGACCGTGCCATTTTCCTATGTGGCAACACCCGGCCTTACGCGGATATTTCTTATGATTTCCTTATTTCTATGAAACTCTTCTTACGATTAAACTTGTACACGATTTTTTACTTGCAGATCAACTCGCCCAAGCAGCCATGTTTACAAAAAAGTTAAAACAATTAAAAAATGAAAAATTGAGAAAAAGAAAAAAAATACAAAAAATCTAAAATAGGACACTAAATGGGGTGAAACGTTTCTCCGACATGCCTTGATATTTTGCATGTCACAGCCGAACCACCTTTGCCATTCCTATCAAATGATTCTCGAGTACCTATCAATTGTTGGCACTACTTCACGGGGCGTAGGTTTGGGTGGATGCCCCCATCATGGCTACCCTCATTTTTTGAAGAAATCCATCTTCTGAAAAATTGGATTTTTTTTTTTAAGTGTTTCAGCTGCCCCTTTCACCGTCTCCTAGCTACGCCCCAACTACTTCGTGACCTATATGGACATCTTTGCTGTTTATCACGTTTCTAAGTCGTAATAAGGTTTTGTTCTAAAAATATAAATTGCACGGTTAAAGTAAAAAAAAAAAAAAAACAATTGCAAAAATGTAAATTAATGAAAAGTCGAATTAAACAAATATCTAGCTCAAGATATAATCTTAGAATTGATTTTGAGAATTGATCATGGATGAAAAAAATAATATCCTTTATTCTTTCAACAAAATGGTTATAGTTATTGATGAAGTACAGTTGAATCAGCCAATCCAGGCTCTCCAACACTCATTGATGGAGTTCTTGAATTCATGAAATCACCCTAGTGTTCCCTCACTTTGCAAAAATTATAACAAAAAAAAAAACCAATGAAGAAACAAACACAGACATATAGAAGCATATTAGTTATATAGTTTAAGGACAAAAAGGTAATCATTAGTTGGGATGTAATGTTTGGTGAAGGTGCTTCTTGGCATTGGGAGAATGAAGAAATTGAGAGGAATGTTGCTGTCCTAATTTCTTTACCACAAAATTCAGCAAGTGAAGGTGAGGAAAATGATAAAAATGAAGAAGATGCAAGCTCACCATCATCACCTAGCATCCCTCAAGTCCTTCAAACTCTAATGCATCTTCACCAAGCTTAACTCTAAGAAAAATGCGAGACTTGAGTGATATATATGCAAAAAGGTGCAATTTTTGTATGGTTAAGCCTGAAAATTTTGAAGAAGCCATGAAAGAAGAGAGGTGGAAGAAAGCAATGGAAGAAGAAATTGATGTTATTGAGAAAAACAACACTTGCGGAATTTGTTGAAAGATAGAAAGGGATGTGATTGGTGTCAAACGGGTCTATAAGTGAAGCACAATGTGGATGACTCATTCGAAAGAAACAATGTAAGATTGGTTGTGAAAGGATATACGCAAGATCCCGGAATTGATTATGATGAAACATTTGCACCAGTTGCTCGCCTAGACGCCACAAAAGCACTCATTACTTTTGCGCCTCAATAAGGTTGGTTGTTGTACCAACTAGACATCAAATCAGCTTTCTTGAATGGAGAATTGAAAGAGGAGGTATACATTGAACAACCTCAAGGTTTTGTGATAAAAGGAGAAGAAGACAAGTTGTACAAGTTAAAAATGGCTACAAGTTGTATAAGCTGAAAATGGCTTTGTATGGACTCAAGCAAGCATCAAGAGCATTGTATAGTCAAATTGATGGCTATTTTCACAAATATGGATTTGGTAGAAGTAAGAATAAGCCAACCTTGTATGTGAAGAATCAAGCTAATACCAATATCTTCATTGTTGCATTATATGTTGATGATTTGGTATTCACCAAAAACTACACAAAAATGATCGAACAATTCAAAAATGAAATGATGAAAAGGTATGAAATGAGCAACTTGGGCTTGTTGCATAACTTTCTTGGCATGGAAGATCGGATCAAGATGAAAATGTGGAGTGTTCATTTCACAGGAGAAGTATGCCGAAAAAGTGTTGAAAAATTCAAAATGTTTGGATGCAAAAGCGCAGAAAATCCCCTTATTTGCAATGAGAAATTGATGAAAATGTTGAGAAAAGAAGGTGGGTGAAACTTTCTATAGAAGTTTGATTGGTAACTTGCTTTATCTCACCGCTACAAGGCCAGACATCATGTATGCCACAAGTTTACCTTCAAGGTTCATGAGCAGTCCAAGTCAAACATTTTGGTTTTGGAAAAAGAGTGCTGAGATATATCATAGGCACAATCAAGTTCAGAATCATATTTGAGAGGAACTCCATGGTGAATTTGAAAGGTTTTTGTGATCGTGATTGGAGAGGTTGTGTTGATGACATGAAGAGCACCTTTGGTTATGCCTTCTTTCTTGGTTTTGGCATGTTTTCATGGATGTCCAAAAAGCAACAAAGTGGGGCTCAATCCTCAGTCGAAATTGAGTATATGGAAGCTTTTACAACAACCTCACAATTGATTTGGTTAAGAAGGACATTAAAGGACATTGAAGAAAAACAAAATCAAGCTACATAAGTTTTTTGGTACAACAAATCTCCAGCCATTGCTATGGCAAAGAATTCATGTTTCCACTACCGAACAAGACACATTGCAATCAAGCATTATTTCATTCAAGATGCAATTGAAAATGAAGAAGTGGAGCTCAATTATTGAAGGTTCAAGAAGCAAGTGGCTGATATATTTACAAAGGCACTTTCTAGATCAAAGTTTCAAGAATTAAGAAGAGCACTTGGGGTTCAAGAGAAACACATTAAGGGGGAGAATGTTAATATGTAATGTGTTTCACTCATATGAAACTAGTTGATATGCTTTGTTTTAAATATATGTAACTTAACTTAAAGCATCTCTAATGCAAAGTCAAGCGGAACGTCGTAGATGTATATGTGGCAAGAATATTGACATTACATTCAAAAAATTCTCCAATACAACAATATCAACATTGTATATTTGGCAAGTTATTATTAGGAATTTTAAAAAAAAAAAGAAGAGAGAGAAATATATTAATTGGATAAATTAATGTTTGACATTGTCTATGACAATATTATCTTATGACATTTTCTATGACAATGTTAAGCATTTAATGTGTTAAATCATCGCTTTTTTGCCAATTGTCATATTACTTCATGACTATGAATATGCATTAGAAATGCTCTTAGAAATAGGACACTTTTAGAGCAGTCTTTCTATTGAGCTAGATCGGGCTCCGTATATGGAGTTCTTGGTTGTTTTCTATTAGCAATTGGGTTTTGTATATGGAATTCAGTCTGGCTATATAGAAATCACACTTGTATGGCTAGGATGAGGTCTTATTTTGTGTCCAAAAAGTCTAGATAAATTACAGCTATAACTTGTTGTGCATCTAAGAAAAAAGTATACAGAAATTTATCTCTCCTCCCATATGTTTCTCTCTTCCTTCTTCTACCTTGCTGCTCTTGTTTTTCCCTTGCATGTTCTTCACTTTTTATTGCTACAGACTTCATTCAGAGGTGGCCTTAAAGATGTGCAAGTAGCCCAATCGTAGAGGTTCTCAACATCTTAAGGGCATCAATTTCTTTTTTATTTTTTTTATTTTAGATATAGGTGTAACATTAAAAGTTTTGACAAACTTTTAGATCTATCAGTCATGAAGCTAATGAAGTAGCTCATCTTTTAGCACATCGTGCATTAAATTTTTTCTTTGAATTTTACCTGAGGATCTTTTCCCCTAGATTTTCTTGTAGATGCACTCTTGATTGATCGTCATGAATGAGAAGAATTACTTTTTGGTTGTAAAAAAAAAAAAAGTTTTGAAAATCTTTTAGATTTTCATTTGTCAAAAAGTTAGACACTACTGAGACACATTTTTTAAAAATAGTTTTGTAAAAGTTATTCAGCTAAAAATTAGAATATATTTTATTATTCAAAAAATAAACAAGGCCTACATTTGAAATTTATATTTACATGATTAAAACTTGAAAGGAAAATTATTACTATCATATCACCAAGTCAAAAAGTTAAATAGAAAAAAATGAAATGGGCAAAAAAAATGATGTTTTGAATGTGAAATAGATTTTAAAATGTAGTTCAGAGCACCCAAATTTTCGAGCCGACCCTGCCTTCATTTTAGAGTAGATTCTGAGCATATTAAGCTATAAACACAGCCAGCCCCGCCTGGCTATCGAAACAGATTGGATTGCGAGTTTGGAGTCTGACCACCAATTGTAGGGAGTTACGTCACCTGTGTCAGATGATGTCGCCCCCTGTAATTGATGGTTGGGCTCCAAACTCAAATCCTAATCTGTTTCTATAGAAAATCTTCAGCCAACAATATCAATATAAAAAGTGAAACTCTGTGGATTCTTTTTATTCCCTTTCTTCCGAATATTGATCCTTCCGTCAAATCATGTCTACACGGGAATAAACCTTTTCAACGCACGCGCAGATTGAACAACTGCTCTTCCGATCTCATAAGCCACCTAGTTGGAGCCATGGTTTACCCAACAGTGCTTCATATCCCCCTTGCTCTTTGTCTAAGATTAGAGTTTTGGTACCAAAGCAGGCATCCTTTTTCTTTTCTTTTTTTTTCTTCCTTGGCAAAAAAGCCCGTTGGTTGTACGCCAGCCCACGATAAGATATACATTTTGTCCTTGGGAGTTAGGTACGTCGACTTGACATGAGCGTGAAAAGTGTTCAAGAATCCGTTTTCTTTTTATTAGGGCTAAAATCACTTATTTTGGCTTTTTTTTTTTTACCCCATATTATATTGTGGGAACTATACTTGCTTCAGGATAGATGTGGGGGACAGAGGGCTTGTGGTACCTGCTGCCCGCCCTTCGTCCCCGAGAGTTAGACAGGAAGGCTCTGGGGCACGCGCTCACAGCTCCCAGCGAATGCTCTTTCCTCTTCAGTCACTTGCAATGAAGTGGCATATATTTCAAGGACGTAAGCTAATGGTAACCGGGGGCAAGAATTCCGGGTATTTCGGGTAATCAACTCTTCGACATTTCGGGTAATTGATTTGGAAAGATGCAAACGGTAATCGGGGCAAGTATTCCGGTATTTTACTGCCACTTCCATTAAGCAATCGCGAAATTTGGGTAACATGTTGGAAGTAAAGAGCTTAAAGAAGGCAGTGATTCCTCAATCCCTCTTCGACTATCCGTCTCCTGCTAATCTGCAGTCCATTCGTCTTGCCCTCAGCGTTAATATCTCCTTCTTGCTTCTACTTTGTTGAAAATTTTTATTAAACATATAGCCCTTCAAAGATTTTTCATATTTTTTGTATTTGTTATACATATTTTTCTGAACGTTTGAGTGGGATTTTTTGTTGTTTATAGGCTGATGGGGTTGATTCTTCTTGCTGGGTTTACATTTCTTCTGGTTCCCGAATTTACAAACTTCGAGTATGCAGCAAAATTTTTATAAAGATTGGCATATCAGCTACTCAATTTTTTGTGAAATGAGAGTTGGAACTGTAGTTAGTCTTCTTATTGTTTTAGAAGAGAATCCAACTTAGACTAGCATTCTTATAAAGCTATGAAATCGCTTCTAGCAAATTATCCAAACATTCTGGCAGCTTATGGGTCTGAAGGCTGCTTTTGAGCTTTCCAAAAGCCATGCCAAATGGACAAATAAATGTGTTTGATTGCATGGTTATGAATGGAGGTGTAGAGTCTGAGTATTCTTGAATCTTTTGGGAAACTGAAAAATGGAACTCATACACAATTGGGGGTTTTCTGTTTGGATCGTTGTCTTCTGGTGGAATTCGGAATCTGTGGCATTTGGACTGAATTTTCATTGTCAAAATGATAATTGATAACTAAACGATGATTTTTCAAGAACAACTAGATAAATCAAAATGAAAATTAGAGAACAAAGCAAATTATCAGGAAATAAAGGGGGAAAAGTTCAAATAATGTTCCAAAATTACTTTGAATAATGCCATCTTTGAGGTAGTTCTTTTTTCTTAGCGTGCTAACGTTTTGGTAAGTTATCATCCTTGACTTAAATTGAGATTACAATTAGAGGATGCTGAAGTGACAAGTAATGGTGGTGTATATCAGTTTAAGAGAATAATTTCATTTATTTATTACCTTTTTTTTTTTTTTAAAATAATATTTCGTAGATATCATTGGAAGGTTCCTTGGTTGATCAGGGAAAAGAGAGTCTTCTGATTCCTGAGTTAACTCAGGTATGCACATTACAGATATCGCTGAAAATCAAAGGTAGAAATGTAACTTTTCATTCCACTCATAAGTAAATTCTAAATTGTCAATGAAGGTTCTGGACTCAGCAATGGTGAAACGCCGCCCTCATCGATCTGAGATACAGAGTATAGTGCTTGTTCAAAGTGAAAGTGAGGATCTATTTCATGGACTATTGACACCTTTTCCTTGAGTACTTTCTCCCATATGTATATGCTTACTTATTTTTTCAGAAAAATTAAGAAAATTTATTAGAAAAGTATTTTTTTTGAAAATGATTTTCCTATATACCTTTATTAATGAGAGTAATAGTTATTATTGGGCTCATTAAATAATGTTATTTTCATAAAAAGACAAATAATAACTCCTCAAATAAGAAACACGTCTATATATTTGGGACATCCGCAAAAGGAAAACAAGCCTGTATAATGGGGATGGGGGGAGTATTTGCAAGCATAATTATTTTTGTTTTTCCTCTATGTAGCTTTTACTTGGAAAATGTATTTGATGAATTGATTACCTGAGAATGTTTAAGGCGGATGGATTATTGGAAAATGCGTATGGAAATGGATGTTAACATTTCAATATTTAACTTGAATAGTTTGTAATTCTTATTGCAACAAATCTCATCTATTCCTTTTCAATCGAACATTATGATTTGAAGATATGCAGTTGAGTGTTTCTTAACAGTTACGGAAACGTTTGTAGCCTGCTTTTCACTTGAGCATTGCAGTTACTCGAAAAAGATGGAAATATATGTAATTATGAGAAACTCGTGAGAAATGACTCATGGCTGTGTCTTTGGTTATTAGACGAGAATTGATGCATCATCATGTGGCCTACAATTTAGCATACGCAAGTAAAGGGCAGAAAATGAATTCTAACAATTTAGCAGTGTCATTTTTGTATGGTATAACTCCTTAGTGTTGATGCCACTTCTACAGGCATGGACCACTTAATATTGGGAAGTGTGGATTCTTATTGTTATCTTATAGTTTCTCAATTGGATTCCAGTGGTGCAGGTGCCTTTCACGAGTTTGTTAATTTCTAATTACTTTTGCTCCTTGGTTCTATATCTTATTGCTCTGGTGCACCATGATTTTACTCATGGATGTAAATCTCTGGCATCAACATTACATATATTCTGTGTTGATTATAAACCCAGTTAAGTTAACATTTTTCCCATTATGTACTCATGAAACATTGATCTTCACGACTGTCCCTATAACATCCTTAACCCTTTGTATGCAATTCCAATGAACAATCTCCGTATGTTTAAATCTATAAACAGTTTTGATGCATAATGTATCTGGATTCAGTGTATGCATCAACGTGTAATCATCTGAGGAAGCATTGCGGATGCGCAATGTTTTCTGGGACGTGATTTTCAGAGTTTTCATTACTAAGTTAAATAATGTGTATCAACGGTTCCAGATATTGATGAGCTTAGTTTTTCGGTCGCTGCTCGAGATTACAGTGTTCCAGAAGGCAGCTGGACAGGACTTTGCTTTAATCCGAATCAGTGGTTCATGGTATCTAACTTCCCTTCCGTTACTAAATTATTACTGGTGTCCAATTATAATGTACTTGCAGGTTTTGTCTTGACTGGTGCAGATGCTCATGTTTCCTGCTCCATCTCAAAATGTGAAGTGATTGCGTATTTATACTTGCCCGGATATTTCTTTTCAGCATCTGTGCTTTGCCTCTTGTTCAATTCCTCAATTTGCACATTTAGTTGCTGTTTCTTCAGAACGGCTGAAATGTTAGACAATCTGACAATGTTGGATTTGGAAATTAACAGTGATAAGAAAAGATGAGATGGATGAACTATTTGATATTTTGTTAAATATAATGTTTAAAAGTGAAAAGATGAGATGGATGAGCTATTTGACATTGTGTTAAATATAATGTTGAACCCATCAAGATGAAGCTACTCAGTGCTTAGTACTAAATATACCTAGAGAAGTAAGCTGAGCTAGGAAGTACACATAAGTTGCATGTTTTCGACCTTGGACCGATATTATCGAACTTGATTGAGCTCAGTCAGAATGCTGCTTTATGGATTGTGATATATGTGCCCTTTCAAGACAATGTAAACACTGTTGATATTATCAAACATTCTGTAGACCCAATCATTTTGCAGTTTCTTCATCCCTTTGCCTTAGGCACACATGTGTGCATCATGTATCATGACTCCAGTAACAGATGATGCAATTGCATTAGCTACATACATTTCTTTTTAAATGAAAAAATATAATGTCTCTAATGCCAGCTAACAAAGACATCTTTTCCCACTTCACTGCTCTTCAGGAAAACCGCTACTTATTTTATTTATTTTTGTATTTTTGACTGATTTACTTGTTTCTAGAGTATTTGAACTTTGACCACCAATTATGATTTACCGCAGAAATTATGTAAGTATATACAGAGCTCAGTGTTGCTCTGTTACTCCTAGAATTAGGAAAGAATCGAACTGTCCTATGCCATGCAAAAGTGAGTAATCTACTTGCTGATTACCGGGTTCAACTAACGCTGATTAATTATAGTAATATCTAATCAGATCCCTAAAATTAAGAAGGCTTGTCTTTTGAGGACTTCATCTCAAACATGTATAGAGATGTACCGCGTTCCTGCTTTCTTTATCATCAAGTTGAAACCAGGATTTAGAACTTATTTAGAAAAATATCAGCTAGCGGCATAGTGGGACAAGAACTACCAGAAAAGACAGAAGTGCCAAGCTAATAGCTGTAGCAAAAGAACGTAGTGGGACAAAAACTGCCAAAACAGGCAAGCCTGATACTATAGGATCTGCTACCATGTTGATTTGAATGCCAATTATTGTTGAACTGCAGAACTTGATTATTTACTGATTTCTTATTCTGGAAAAGGGAAAGCATACTGCAGTCATGTATGCTATGCAATGTTGACTAATCTGTTTGCCAATTACAATGTCCAATCATTGATGATTAATTATAGTAAGAAGCAAATAGCTAATAAGATCCGTCGAATTAAAAAGACTTGCCTTTTCCAACAATAACAGTTAAGATACTCCTAAGTTTTATCCCCTTTTTTAATCTGGTGATCTTTAAGGATTACCCACCTTTTCATAAACTTAACCTGCTAGTTGCTATATTCTTGTTTTGAGCTTCTCAATGTCCACAGTAATTTTTCAGGAACAATAATTTAATAACTCCTATTTGAAGATTGTCCGTGCCACTTATTCAAGCTTCTTACTTCAGGCAGCTGTGGCTTGCAGCTTCAGCAAAAGTATTGACATTTACGACCAAGACATTCATCTTCAAACGTTACACACGTGAGCACTTCAGTTAATGTTGTATGCTTATCCTTGTTTGTTTTGGTAATTTCACCTTCCAACCCACTCTTTTGACCATCCAGTTGTGTTGCTTGAAAGTAGGTCTGGCGTAGAAGCCTAAAACAAACTGGAAAACTAAATTGGAACTTGGAAATCTGAAATTTTGGCGATTGTCTAGCAGCAAAAAAAAAAAAAAAAACCCTTGGAAATGGAGTCCACCTAGTACTTTATACAGGAAATTAGGATACCCACGTTTACACGTCGACCACTAAACATTTGGAGGAAAGAAAATAAAGAAATAAAATAAAGAAAGCAATTAAATATAAAATGACATTTAGCACCCGTGAGTAGCACCCATGGAGGAAGTCACTGCATCAGGTCCCCCTGCCTTAAGAAGAACTCGTCCCTGAGTGTTCCTTAACAACAATGGCATCATCAGGAGGAAAGTATTCATATATATCAGCAATATTAAAA
>CAVNYN010286487.1:0-24983 GCA_963692815.1 Nyctanthes arbor-tristis | reverse complement strand
GGGGGGGGGGGGGGGGGGGGGGGGGGAGGTGGAGAAGGGGAAATACTGAAGGAGAGTATAAGTAGAAATAAGAAGATGGTAGTGGCTAAAAGTATGAAAGGGGTAGTAATGGTAGCGCCGGCGGTGGTTGCAGTGGCGGTGTTGGGTGGCGGATGGTGGTGGTGCATCATATACGCTAACGATTTTGTGATTCTTTCCTATCTTACGAGTGTTTCTTGGATTCTCAGAGCCTTGAATTCTTAAAACGTGATCAAATATTTTGGAGTCTTGTTTCCAAATTCTTGTTTGAAGAGCTGATTACGGAGAGAATAGGAAGGCAAAGTGGCATCCAGATTCATGTATTCGACAACCGTACCCGGAGTCGGAAATAAGTTAGGGAAATGGGCCAAATTGACTGAAAAGCCCATTTCTAACGTTTTTGTTTTCTTTTTTATTTTTTATTTTTTGAAATTTTTTTTCCCTTTTTTAGAAACCACATTACATCTTAAAAATAAAGTCCAAGTAAATAAACAAACCAAGAATACCATTATAAAAACTCAACAAGTACAATCAACGAGAATTGAACTCATACCTTAAGGATCTTGAGACTTGGCCAATTGGGCTATGGTTCGTTGGCTTTTATCTCATATTTTTATTCCAACATCATACATTTATTTCAGAAACTGAGATTGTTGCAAAGGAAGGGAAGAAAATTGAGATTATTATATAGTTGACTAAATCATTTTATACTTATTAAATAATAATTCTCAATATCTCTTTATTTACTATTATTCCAATTTTGGATTTAAAAATTTGCTTCTTTAGCAGTGAAAACGAGCTCCTGATAGGCCTTCACTTAAAGGTTTCAGGTTCGATTTTATTGTATGAAGATTTGTTCTACTTAGTGTATTTATTTCTATTTATTATAGATTCTTTGCATTGTATTTCAGTATGATTTATATCCATACGTATTTTTTTACTGTCAAACTATAGATTGTAATTATACTTAAAAAAAATTAACTATCTTTGTTAAAAAAAAAAAAAACTCTATTTTTCAAAATAAAATTTAACATTTTAACAATCAAATGGAGAATTTTTTTTTTTTTTTTTTGCACAAAAAAAATAGACAATTTCAAAATTGTAAGTTTGAGAAGCAACTAGATAGATAGCCTTCATCACCCAAAAAAAAAAATCACGTGCTCGGGAAAAAAGTTACTTTAAATTAAAGAAAGTGTTAATTTAACATTTCATCCTCAATCTTTACAGCTAGTATCGCCTGAGTCCCTAACATTTTATTCAACCTATTGAATCCCCCACCTTTTAAGCACAAGTGGTCTTTTCCGTCAATTTTTTCATTAAATCCCTAATCAAATTATTATTTTATCTCTCATATTTTTAACTGGGGACATAACAAACAAATTAACGGAAATTGTCAAGAAGGAGCAACTGTACAAGTTATTGAAAAGTTGGAGACCCAACAAGTCGAGAAAAAACATTTAAGGACTCAAATGATACTAATTGTAAAAATTGGAGATGAAATGTGAAATTAACCCTTAAAGATATTACTCGTGTCCCTAATCTTTCCTATAATTAATTATGACCATCATTTCCCGAATCTTCCACTTACATTGCCATGCCCTTAAAATAAAATAAAGGGTGGTTATATCTACACCACCATTTTTACTAACTAAACCACGATTTTTAGTTTTTTTTTTTATCTACTAAAAAGGCCATACGTTAAATGACTTAATAACCACTTATGTATATCTATATTTTTTTTGTGTACACCACAAAATGAAAACCTATTTTTTTTTTATCCATATTTTTACATCAAACATTAAGAACCCTATTTTATATTTACCACACCACAATACTCATGTATAGCTTGATTGAATCCTAATTAATATCTATTTTCTATAATGAAACCTCAAAGCTTCTAATACATCCTTCCACACAACAATCATGCAGTTTGAATATTAAAAGAGGGATTTGTCACCATGATTCTTGTCCAAGAGAAAAAGATAAAATGGAGAGAGAGAGGGTTGGCTACTGGGTCAAATAAAAAATAACAATATAGTTCATTCGCTCCTTTCAATTTTCTTATCATGTCAAAGAGAAATGGAAATTCGGGTATTGATGTTAGAACCTCACAATGGATAATCGATGGGAGGCTTTCTTTGAAAGCGAATGTTGCTGGATTTGTTGGAGACATTATTATTGATGAGAATGGGGGAGAGAGATAAATTGAATTAAGGGGGAATTGTAAACATTATGGCATAGTGGTGTATGATTTATAACTTGTTTTTGTTTTTATTTTACTTTATTTATTATTAAATTTAAGGTTATATTGGTAAATGAGATGTGGTTTATTTATGAAAAATATACCTTGGTAGTGGTGTATATATATTGTAGTGTGCATAGTAAAAGCAGTGGTGTAAATATAACCACTCTAAAATAAAATAGAATGTTTTAACAATAGGCTAGGATCTGGTATTTTTATTTGGCAAAAATTAGACCCCATTTTTCAAAAGTCAGGTGTTGAGATTTGTGCGGAAATAATAAAGCGTCACACACTTGGTGTTATTATGACGCTAGATGCTAACGTCTCGCGTAAAGACGCGCACAACATGTAAAAAACTAATATTGGTTTCTAATGACGCCAGATGTATGATACCCTAACACCCGATTTGAGATTTGTATGGCAAAAGTTGATCCCATGAAATATAAAATATGATTAGTTAGATCAAATTTAATTTTAAAACTAAAAATTCTATAGAAATTTTAAAGAGTGATGCAAATACATGACATTATAGATGCGACACAATAAACAACAATTTTTTTGAGTGATATGCCACAATTTTATTGGATTTTTAAAAAGTATAATTATAATTGTAGTATAACGGTACAAATTATGTTTGGCAACTAATTAAAAATACATTTGATTTATCAACTAAATTAAATTTTAGACACAAAAGTTTAGACACATAGCAACACCACATTTAAACACATATTTGTTGTGATGTGAACTCTCACATTATTTTAATCATTATCTCTACATGACATAATCAAATGTTGACACTTATACAAAATTTAAATTTTAAATCTATTTAAAATCCCACATTTTTTTAATTTGTTACCAAACAAAGCGATAATTTCTATTAAAACACAATACAAAAAAATCTAAAATAATTAGAAAAAATATACAATAAGTAGAAAAAAAACCCAATAATTTCTTTATTTCTTTTTTTTATACAAAGCGACATAGGGGAGGGGAGGGAAATTAGAGGAAGAGCAGGCGAGGTTCGAACTGCTCTCTTACGAAATGTGACTGACTATAATTTGAGCCACCAATAATTTCATGTTAGTAAAATGTGGAAAACATTTTCCATATAAAATTTTCAATAAATCACCGCAAAAATATAAACTTGGGGGCAAATATGGTTTTTTCTTTTGTTGGAATTTATCCATGCGAGTATAACTCGGGGAATCGGATTCATGGATATTGGGAAGTCGATGCACGGCCAGGTGGGGGATGGCTATGGAAGCCGAGGAACCTCCAAAACAATCTCAACAAAATCAACAAGAAGAAGAACGAAGCGCCCAACTTACGTGGGCTCGACAAGCATGGGCTTATCTATCGTCCCTACGCCAGCGGTCTCCGTTAATCCAGTGCATAACCAACTTCGTGTCGATGGATCTTGTGGCCAATGTTTTACTCGCCGCAGGCGCATCGCCGGCGATGATACACTCAATTGAAGAGATTCCGGACTTTACTCCGAAGGCCCAGGTGCTTTACATTAACGTTGGAACACTCACGCCCAACTGGCTGCCGGCAATGAAGCTTGCAGTTCAGGTGGCGAATCAGAATAACAAGCCTTGGGTGCTGGACCCCGTTGCCGCCGGAGCTTCGTGTTTCCGGATGAAGGCTTGTCTTGAGCTTTTGGGGATGAAACCTACTGTCGTCAGGGGTAATGCTTCTGAGATTTTAGCTCTTTTTAAGGGGTCCGTCGATTCCAATTCCAAGGTAAATTTGTGATTTCAATATGTCCATTGCTCTTCTGGGGATTGTTGGTTTTGTTTTGTTTCAGCGCTCATTGCTTGTCCAAAGGCATTTGAATTTGCATTTTTCTTGATACAACTCGAGAATTTGCTAGGATCTGTATGGAATTTTCAAGGTACTTTTCTTGAAAAAACTCTGAAACTTTAGGTCAATTAAGCTATATATACTAGAAAGAATTTAAGGGGTACCTTCTGGATTTAGTATCAAGAAGAACTTGCATTATTGTGATGATGTTGCAAGGCTATTACTTAATCTGGTAATGTTTTAGTGGGGAGTCCAGAGTGATGTTAGAATTTTGCAGGGGGTTGACAGCATGCATGAATCATCAGATGCTGTTGAAGCAGCAAAGGCCCTGGCTCAAATAACTGGAACTATAGTTGCTGTGTCTGGAGCTGTTGACATTGTTACAGACGGCCGACGAGTTGTTGGCGCAAAAAACGGTGTTGCCATGTTGCAAAAGATTACAGCAACAGGATGCTCTGTAACTGCCCTAATTGCTGCATTTGTTGCAATCGATCCATCGCGAGCATTTGAAGCCACAGCTGCTGCATTATCTGTGTTTGGTGTTGCCAGCGAAGTAGGCATGGACATGGCTAAAGGTCCCGCTTCATTGCGAATGCACTTGATCGATTCACTCCACGGGCTTGATCACGATACCTTGCTTCGTTGCGTGAACATCAGCACCATTTGATCCGGTTACAGCAAATGATATACCTGTGTGTTCTCCCTATTTGTATACATATTTATATGTTGTTATTATCATCTTTTGGTGAAATAAGACATAACAGATGACCATATTGCTTATTGTGGGGCGAGTATGTAGGGGAATGAAATGGAAAAGATTGTAAATGTCCAAAGTTTTATGCACCAAAGCAGGAAGCAGAGTCGAATGTTTTGTTTATCCTCCTCTCTGTGGTCTGTATCACTTCAAGTCCGATTGCAAAGGGAAATGATGGGGAGAAAAACTGATTTTTGGGGAGTAATCAGAAGGAATCGAACAAGAGGAAAAATCAGAAGCTGGTTAGATTTATTGTTTGATATACCGAAAGAACATTGATGCTTAAACAAGTCTAGTTTAAGACGGTTTAGAAACCAAAAACCTTTATTTGGATAATAGTTGGGAAGAATAATAAGCATTTATCTGTTTCTACATTGGCCTGAAGCTTGAAAGATTTGACCACCTCATCGTCATCAAAGAATACAACAGTAACATGTTTGGCTAAGCTTATAACTACTGCTGCCGCTGTTTAGTTTATTATGGCATGTGGTGTCAATATAAGAATGTACATAAGCAGCTTAAAAGCTTAGCCAAACATGCTTTACATTGTACTACATGGCAGAACAATATTATGCTGCTGCCGTCCTGTTTGCTTCCTCCATGGACACTTCATGGTTCATGATCTTGTTCTGTCTCACCATTGGAGAAATCAGTTTCCACACTGCACTCAGAGATTTTCCATGTTAGTTCGAACTCAAATCTTGAGATGGAAACATTAGTCTTACTACGATTTAAAACATTAGATTAGATGAGATGATTCAACAATATGATGAGAGGGACTTGGATATAAAGATATAACAAAGTTGAGTTTTTTCCCCTGGTTAAAATAGGTACTTACAGTATATTGTGGCTGCAAACCACTCGTTAACGATCTTCACCCAAGTACTTGCCCAGCCAACGTCGATGCTCCATCTGATTTAGAGAACTGATTTATGAAGGAAAAACACAAAGAATCAATGAAGTTTTGGCTGGGTTTTAAGAACAATTGTAACTTACTTTCTTGTCGAGCTCTCTAAATTCCAACTGATGAATAGCATCGCGAAATACATAGCGCCCAAAGAAAATACAGCGTGAAAGAATCCATATTTATATGGAATGTCATCCTCTAACTGAACTTCATCTCTGCGAAACTGGAAATTTAACCAAAAAATAAGAGTTGATTCTGTCTTAGGAAAATGAACAATCCACATCCACGAGCAGGGGATGCATTTGAAATTACTGTCTATGTTGGAAGAAGCTTTACCAACCTGAAAAGTTTGCGAGTCAATCCCTGTCGAAAATGTGGCCATGACAATTGCACATATGGCAATGAGGAAGCCCTACAAGCAGATGTAAAACCAAAGACTGTAAGGACAAGCGAGTCCTTGGCGAATTTGTGTAGGAGAAAAGAATTTTAGTTATTTTCTTGCTTTAGTAAGAGACAAGCAGATCCAAGAGAAGGTGAAGGAGGCCTTACAAATACCGTGGTCCAACTACCATGAGCAATTTCTTGCTTTTGAGGGCTGCATTTTTCACTGGCTGGCTCGCTGGCATGACACGTTAAGAAATTAGAAGAACATCACCAAAAAAAATAAAAAAAAAATGTAATTCACATAATCAACAAAGTATATGTTCTGACTACGATGGTTAGAGAGGCCCCGGGGAAAAAAGGCCATTCAGATGGCAGGCCGATCATCCTGACACCATATCTTTGGATGGCGCAGACGGCAGAACATAAAATGCTTGTTCAGCACAGCTACATGACCACGAATGGACAATAGACAATATATTGGTTTCTTCATCTTCTTCAAGACCGTCTAGTACCATTTAAGTTATCCACACCAAAGGCATAAATAGAGACTATCAATATACGAGGACTCATTACCTTCTGATAGCAGTCCAACAAAGGAACACAACGTAAGATGCCATGATCCCTGAAGAGAGAAGGCCTCGATTCACCTGTCTTAAGCATGACGAGAGTCATTTATCAGATGCAAGATATTTTATTAGCATGTATGCTAGCTAATGAAAATGCACCTTCTTAGTTCCCACTAGCATTTTTCTTATCATTATCAAATACATTTGCACAAAGTTAGGTTCCCTTTATGATCTGCCACAACTTGTATAATCATGGTGGTTTTTTTATGAAATGAATCCACACGAGAATGTTACCTTGGAATGCAATGATATAATCATCATCACAACAAGCAAAATCACAGTCCACGTGATGAAGAATATGTTAAGAGTGCACGGCGTTTTTGAGGCATACAGCACGTACATCATAACCAGGCCACAGACAGAGGCTATATAAAATATGGTTGACATGAATAATCCAAGGGAACAGCTGCACGTGACAAGTTAAGAGAAACGTGAACATGCCGAAATCATGGATCATTATGTATAATCACGTCGTTGATAAATTCTCTTGGTAGTACATACTACCATCCTTCTTTTTTTTTTTTTTTTTTTGTTGTGGAGTGGGAGTTGGGGGACTGTGTACCTTGATTTATTTCTCTCATCAGGCATCCAATAGTTATTCCACCAGGTGATAAATTCAATGACACTTATGAGCTGAAGAATCAAAAAAATCCTGCACCATGAGTTAAATAAGAAATAGATGTCAACTTCTTCATCTATCCTCTACTCAATGCAGCGTAAGACAAGAAAAGGCAAAACTCCAGAGTCTTGAAAATCAGTAATGTGATAAAGTCATAAATTAGGAACTTGGTTGATGGTATTCAGAACAAAGAAGTTGTTTGAAGGTTACCCTGCGCCAACACGAGCAATTTCACCTGCAGAAAGGACAGTAAAAAGTTTACATAGCAGGACAAAAGCGGAGAAAATGATAAAATGGCATTTTTGAAAGGAATTACGGGAGTTTAAGAGACAACTTTTCATATTGCTTTTGAGAAATATATTAGGCTACAACTTCAGTAATTACCAATATAGAATTTTCTGAAGAAAAATTAAGGAGTTACATTTTTCACTATCATGCATACCGTATATTTGAATGTAATACGAGGGAACGAAGAACGGGATCACCAATGATATCGTTAACATAAAGACTTTAAGTGGCCACCATCCTGAATGCCAAGTACAGCGAGCTTCACATAGCTTTCTTGTGTTACATGTTGTAAGAAACATTATAACGAAAAATATCTAACTCATATGTCAAGGAAGCTTAGACCAAACAAACAGAGGCAGAATAACTTATTTAACCAGCCCCAAGATTTATTGGAAAGCTGGCTAGTTTATTGTGGAATGGTTGACCAACAGGCAACATGCATAGACGAAAGACTTGAATAAAAAGAGTATATAGAATCATGTACAAGAATGAAGGTATCCTTGAGTTTCCTCTAAAGAAGGATACAAAGCATCCTAAACTCACACGAAGAACTCCCATTGCATGGGAACAATCTTCTTCCTCAATTCCACAAGCTCTTGTATCTGCAGCAAAAAGAGTTTCAAGGGGATGAACATATGACAATCCCAAATATGGAACTTCGAAAAACAGTTAGACCCTTTAAATATTCTTAAATAAACCAGGAAAATGACTTTAAAACATCTAAAAAGCCGAGGAAAAATGTCAAGGAAATCAATTCATACTTGACAAAGAACTAGAACATGTAAGGAAGCAGAAAAATGTCGTTAGATATTTTTACATGTATCTCTATATAATATTGGACAGCTTGAAATAGATAACAATTCCATCGACAAGAAACTCTATTTATTGACGAGGGGCTGAATTGTCTGACTTACAATGTAGCAGTGGTAAAGCCTTTTCTCCATAGTCACGAAAGAGCCAAGCTATAAGGTTCGTTATCAAGAAAACCAAGCCATAGAAATAACGGGCTTGTAAAGATTTCTTCTTTTCTGTTGAGCATTTAATGATTCTGTGCACTGATGACTCTGATAATTCTTCCCATTGAGCAGCATCAGTGTCGCTTGCTCTAATTTCTACTATCTTAGATTCAGCAGTTTCACCATGCTCCCCCATCCTGTAGACTCAGGAAACAAGACGAACTATTTACCTTAATAGACAATATGCCAACATAAAACTAAAATGCAATCACGCACCTAAAGATAAAATGCAGAAGACATTCACGGGTAAACCTTGAAGCAGAAATTCTATTGTCCTTTACACCACAAGTAGTCAAGGTTTAGTTTGAAATGGCATCAATTGGATGTAAAAAATACATTCAACTGGTATAGAAACAGATCTGCCAAAGAGGATAAACTGCACAAATCTGTCGAGTACTGCCTTATTGCCATCCAAGAAATTCCTCAAATATGCAATATCATCAAGCAAGCAGTAGGAGTATTTTCTAGTCTTGTTAAAGAAAGTATGACTCAAGTTCTAACATCAACTAAACCTAACTTAATATGTGCATAGTCATTAAGCCTTGAGGACTGCTTTCATTAACATGACAGAAGATTACTTCTCAAAGACTAACATCAATAAAACCTGTAATGTGTTAAAATGGATTATGGATATCACTTGTGCATAGTTTGAGGGATACAATCAAAGTGCCGACATCACCGCAGAGGAGGACATAAAACATATTTTTCATGGACTATATCCTAATATATAAGGTAGAAAGCAATAATAATTCAAAAAAGAATAATAAATAAATAAGCAAAGCTCATAGATCTAAAGGTGAAATCTCTCGGTATAAGAGATACGAAGTCATAAATAAAATTATAAATTTTCTTCACACCTCTCTTTTGCACATAAAACAGCACCTTTAAATATCTTTTATATAGTATGATGAATATTAGGGCAATCTGCAGCAAGGAAAATTGTTTAGTATGATCAATCGCCCCAAATACCAGCCTAAGAATTGTAAATCCACCTAGCAGCAAAGGAATTAGAAAAATTACAGAATTCATGCAAGTGTAAGCACCACGCGTCCCCTCCACCCAGATTCTTAAACACATTGTTTAAAACAAACACATTTCATGTAGAGCTGGAACCCTCAGTTTCATTTCATGACTCAGAAAATACAGAAATTTCCCTAGATATCTGATTAATATATTCAAGAAGCGCAGCAGTCCAACAATGTGGGAATTGATTCATACCAATAACTCAAGAAGTCACAACTGAATTTTTGCAGGAGGACTTTTCTTTCTTGTTCCTGGAGCAGCAGTAACTTGAGAGATGAGACTTGGGAGCAAAATACACTGCAAAGCAAGAAAGAGAAGCTCCTTATATTTGTGGGTGTGTTTTTGTGTGTGTAAACAGCTGCAGCACTCACTTTTCATTTTTCAAACGAAAGAATAAATTAATCTGACTAAAATTATTAAAATAACAACCTAATTTTCACACGAATAATAAACATTTCTTTCTTTTTTTTTATGATAGTAATCAATCCAGAATTTAGAATAAACGACAATAAACATGTTCACTCTCCAGTTAATGAGTTATATTCGCCCGATACAGAGAATAGTGCTGAAGCTTGAAAGTCCTCTCCAATAGCAGATATATTTTTCTTTCTTTCTTTTTCTTTTTCCATATAATTAATCGCATTTACGCTCTTCCGATCTGTTGGATTTTATCAAAGAGTTCGTATGGAAGTGGTATTAAATATATAACTCGAACAATCATGTGCTCTACATTCTGTGCCAAGTAGGATCTTATTAATCCTCAAGGGTAATGTTCAAATTTTGATCTAATACCCGATGAACCATATGCTATGGGTGTCCCTCAAGGGTAATGTTCAAAATTTGATCTAGTACCCAATGAACCATATGCTATAACACCCATAGCATATGGTTCATTGGGTGCCGGAATGGGACTAGGCAATATTCTCTAAAAAAATATAATGCATGAAAAAGCATCTAGGGGATTGTTTGTGCTTTTAATGTACTTAAGAGCAAGATTAATGTAAGGGAGAAAACAGCTAAGGGGGAAAAACCGGGGGCCAAAAACCTATTTCCAAATATTATATAGGGGGAGAAACTGGGAGAAACAATTTTAATTGGACACGTGGACAAAATCAATGGTTAGCCTCTACAAAATAGCATTTT
The DNA here is from genome assembly GCA_963692815.1 of Nyctanthes arbor-tristis. Classification (NCBI taxonomy): domain Eukaryota; kingdom Viridiplantae; phylum Streptophyta; class Magnoliopsida; order Lamiales; family Oleaceae; genus Nyctanthes; species Nyctanthes arbor-tristis. The sequence goes on along the minus strand of CAVNYN010286487.1, from coordinate 14,160 downwards.
AGGCCCCAGTTTTCATACATTATTTGAGTTTTGGGGGACCCAAATTTGGGTTTTTCTCAATACATTAATTGTGCTATTAGGCAGGCTGTATTTTTTCACACTTAAAACTCAAAGCTTCTTATCAACATTTAACACCTTTTCGTGCCTAGGGTCAAATTTAGCATTTTCTCGGACACTTCTCAAGGTAAAAATCTTCTTTATCCAAGATAGGATAACACACTGGTAGCATCAAGACACTGCTGAAAATATCACCATTCATGGATCAGGCATTTGCTCGAACATTCTCAATGCTGCAACAAGATACCATACCACGTACATACAATGAGAGACTAGGTAACGGTAACACATAAACAATTGTAATGCAAAGATCTATTGGCGTGAAATATGCTTTTGAGTGTCGACTAAGACTGAAGCAGTGGGACAAACAGATTCAGACAAGATGAGTTAAACCATTTTCCTTGGACTCTAGAAAGAATGGGGCCCTTGTTGCGCCTTAGCAGGTAAAGGGAAGGAATTTTCTTACCGTTGGAGAAAAACATGGCGGTGCTCGAGGAAGATTTTCAATTCAATGTACCATACTATTGCCCGGAAGCAATCTTTTACTAATTATGCACGATTTTAACATACCAAAAAACATGGCACTCTAGAATTATGTAACTTTTAATCAAGACCCCTTTTTTTTTTTAATTACAAACTGGGAGCTCCATTGAACTCACGTTCCGTGAAAATTGAAATTTGAACGCTCATCATTTGGGAGCTTAAGAGATGATAACGGGTAGTGTAGTAAAATTGTCAAAAAATCAGCAAATTCCCTGGATTCACAGAGCTCTTGCCCCCCTTATCATTTTTTCATTGCTCATAAAAGGCCGTACTTCACTACTTTTCTCACTTCTTCTGTCGCATCATCATCATCATCCATCATCATCCTCATCATTATTATAAACTTAAACTATTGTTAACTATTGATACAAGTAACATTTTCTTAAAATGGATTATTTATTTTGATACGATAAAATGAGAATGTCCAAGCAGTTTGCCTGCCACTGCCACCGCGTTGAGAATTATTCATATTATGTCGTTTCTTTCGCTGTTTAATTGACTAAACATCTTGGCCAAAACGAATAAATACTTTGTTTAGAATTTTCTTTCGTCGTGACCCCAGATATAACTTTTTTTAATGATATGAACGTTACACTGATAAGGTGAGTGATTTTACGTAGTTAGGTGATAATGATTCGGTTTAGGTGGTGTCTTCTTGGGTGAGTCATTAGTCGGATTTGGTGGAAGTTGGCAAGAACATTTGTTTGCAAGTGTACAGGGCAGTGAGTAGATTAATCTCCCTAATATTGTACTCAACCTGTGAAAAATTTATTACGCCCCACACACAAAAAAAAAAAGTTTTAACTTGATTGTAAATAAGTATGCATAGGAGGAGAGCTGTACACAATTTTAAATCCAATAGTAGACATCGCCAGATATTATACAGAAAATAAGAAATACAGAGAGAAAAAGATAAGAAATTGTAGAGAGAAGAGAATTCAAAATATACGTCCATCTCTCTCTTCTCATACACTTTTTTTGCATTAGAGATGCTACAAGGAAGAAAATGAGAAATACTTACTAAATTTTCAATTCAAAATTATATGCATACCTCGCTGCATTCTAGACACAAGCACTGTGTAACTTCCCGCAATGTGCAATAAAACGCCTTCAATACTTGTGAATTTTTAAAGCTACTTACACGAACATATTTTACTCTCACTACGTTTGACACATCGAGGTGTCATACCATCCCATGTGAATGCATAAATGCACACTACATATATTAGACAAGAGGGCACTTTTAAAAGGTGCCACAACCTCCACTGGGAATGCGTGAATAGACATAGGTGCCATCACAACACAACCAGATTGCATAAATCTTATCCTCAATCTGCTTAGTATCATCACTCCAGAACCGCAAGCCATTCAAATTTGTACTTCAGATGCCAAACATAACTTACGATTCAAAATGAAGGGGCAATGTTAAGAAGAGGATTTCAATTGACACATTGACATCCGGTGAATTCCACCCATAAAGGTAATACAAATCATAACTAAGATCCATTTCCAAACATAAAAGGAACCATAACAATCAAGATTTTCCTAATCCGATGCTTCTGTCTCATTATGACTACAACCGTTGCCTTTGGCTTCCACAAAAGATTTGTCAAAAAATTTTGGATTAATTTACTTTCTTGTCCTCGTATTTAGCTTTCTAAAACATTTCAGTAGTCCATTCCACCCATGCCACCTCCCATTTCAGGGGCCGCCTTCTCATCCTTTGGTTGTTCAACCACAATGGCTTCCGTAGTTGTCATCAAAGAAGAAACGCTGCAGATGAAGGTACAACAGTCATTTGTCAATACACACACACACGCATGCGATAATTATTTCAGAAAGAGGAAATGACTAGCTTCACGAAAGAAAGGGGGGGCTGTTTCAGCTCACCTAGCAGCATCAGTTAGTGCCGTTCTAATGACTTTCAATGGGTCGATAATTCCTGCCTTAACCATATCAACATATTCACCTGCTTCCACAACAAGAATGAGCATTTACTAGATACCACCATTGGACAAAAAGAAAAGGAAACGAAAGCAATGAAGGGAAAAAGAAAAGAAAAAAAAGTGGGGAAGGGGGTCGATAGTCAACCATGGATGTTAAAACATACAGAAAATGCACACATAAAGACAACAGACCTTTAGCTGCATCATAACCAAGGTCCGGGTTATCCTGTTCCAACAACTTGCCAACGACAACAGCACCCTCCACTCCTGCATTTGAGGCAATTGTATGTACTGGTGTCTGCAATTCAAGGCTCAGTGCGTCAACTAACAGACAGTGATTGAAGCTCCTATAAATAGTGGAGAATTGACAATTGACGAAGTTCATGATTCATTGTCATGCAACCAGATTTTGATCTTAGGCAGGTTATAAATAATTATAAAACTTGCGGATAGAAGTTCAGACCCTCAGTGCATTTTGGATTATTTGAACGCCAATCTTTTGGTCAAAGTTGGCAGTCGGCAGTTTATCCAGTTCTTTTGATGCATAAAGAAGAGCAACACCACCTCCTGCATTATTGGAATTGCTTTAACATTTATCATGTTGATCTAGGTAGAAGGAACAAAGGGTACAAGATGATATGTGAATACATGAGATTACCTGGTACGATTCCCTCCTCAACAGCTGCCTTTGTGGCATTTAGTGCATCTGTAACTCGGTCTTTCTTCTCACCAACTTCTGCTTCACTGGCTCCTCCAATCTGCAGGGAATTCACTTACCATAATCAAGACAAGACACTATCATAGCCCACAAAAGGAAGATAGACTTCTCGTAGCTCGAGCAGATAAACTCATGCTTGTAATATAATACCTTTAAGACAGCTACACCACCAGAAAGCTTAGCAAGTCTCTCTTGCAACTTTTCCTTATCGTAATCAGAAGTGCTCAATTCAATTGCTGATCTAATCTGCAAGCACAGATGGAACTCCGTAATAATAGCAATATATTGTTGAATTCTAAATGCTCACCAAATAATTACTAATCCATAGGAATGTTGTGTAAGTAATACAAACCTGTTCACATCTTTCCTCAATGGCTTTCTTCTCACCAGATCCATCAAGAACAACAGTGTCATCCTTGGATATTGTGATCTACAACATAAGCAGCATAGAGAAAAAATAAATAAGCATTGAATGACTAGTACGTCAGATAGGTACGAAGGGGGAAAAATAATGAAATCCCTAGTAGCTCAAAGGCAGATCCACCAAGATAATTAAATGCATTATTATCCAGATCCATTCAAAAGGGCAATATAATTTACCTTTTTACATGAACCCAGCACGTCCAACTCCACCTTTTCCAGATCCAATCCAAGCTCCTCTGTTATGACCTAAAAACAGAGAATAACCATTTAAACAGGTAAGAAACATAAATTATGTTAGAGCAGTAACAATAATAATGCTCACACTCACCTGGCCTCCAGTCAAAGCGGCAAGATCATGCAAACTAGCCTTTCTATTTTCACCAAACCCAGGAGCTTTAATAGCGCAAACCTGCACGTTTTTAGATATAATACCAAAAATTAAGCTCAAACTCATGCATATTGCCAATGAAAGCAGTATCATGTGATAAAAGCACTAGCAATACCTTAATTCCAGCTCGCAGCTTGTTAAGGATAAGAGTTGCAAGTGCATCACTTTCCACATCTTCAGCAACTATAACTAGAGGTTTTTGCCTCTGGACAAGCATAGCAGAATAGGATCAATGCGCATCAACAACATGATCTTGAGCTTGAATATATTGTTATGTCAAAGTCATACAGCTTCAGAGCTTTACCTTCAAAGCCAACTCTAGTACTTTCACAACAGCATGTAAGTTTGAAATTTTCTTCTCATGTATGAGAATTAGGGGCTCATCCAACTCCTGTCAGTTGTTTAAGAGATTGTTAAGAGGCCTTCATCCAGCAAGATCTCACTTCTCAGTAGTAAAAAACATTTTATAACTAGTTACATCAGCGAAGAGACTTACACATTTCTGGTTCTTCTGATTTGTGATAAAATACGGGGAAATATATCCTCTGTCCAACTTCATTCCCTCAACTACTTCCAATTCATTGAACAACGTCTTTCCGTCCTAAAACAACATTAAGAATGTCTTGATTTCACGCATTTTGGCTTGAATTAAAATTTGAGGGAAAAATATATATATATATATATATGTTAAGGAAGGCGGGGCAAGGAGTTCTGTTTACTGTCATCAAGCAATGGGGTTCAGCTGAACATGTGACACAGCCATTTTAACAGCAAAAAGTGCATAGTGAATGTAAAATGTAACCTGGGAACCAAAGTCTAATTTCCAATGTAATGTAATAGGAACACGCTAATAATACATAATAGGGTAGATAGACTGTCATATCATAGTTTATAAGACCAGCAATATAGTGAGTCAGACATGAGCAAGTATCAGTTTTGTGTTCCTTCCATGTATATGTCTATGCTATGAAAGCCAACGTACACCATATTTATGGACATCAGGTTAAAGTAGGCTGGAACACATATCGCTAACTCCATCCATTAAATTCAACTTCCATACATCTTCATGGACATAAAATAAAAACATAGTTCTTTTGAAGGTAGTGAATGAAACGGAGTGCAGTGCACCAGAGAGTTTATCATAAGATTGGTTGAGTTTGATAGGGTTTGTTTTTCCAACTCTAGTGCTTTCTTGGCTACTTAATGCAAAGGGATTTAGATGACCTCTCTTTCTCCCTGCCACTAAATATGTTCCAAGTGATTGACAGCTAGAAGGAGAACTCTGAATATTGCAGGGCACAGAAGATGACCCACAATATAGAAACATAATTGGAGAAATATCAATTGCCAGAGGTCGCCCCTCAGTTACATGTATATCAGGAATACTTACTTGAATGGTGATGACGCCCTCTTTGCCAACCTTCTCCATAGCCTTTGCAATCAGCTCTCCAATTTCTCTCTCTCCATTTGCAGAGATCGTCCCGACCTACAATTTCATAGAGAGATTAGTAACAGTGCCACTAACAGCAACTTCCAATCCTTTCTTAGACGAGTAAATCACATCAACCTAGAGACAAACATCTTTTGTTCTCCCTTTTTCATCTATTGCAGCTAATTGTGATGGCTGAGTTTGGTTAATAGCCTTCTAACATAATCTTCCCCTCCCCACCCCAATTATTAAAAATAAAAATAAAAATTAAAATTAAAAATTAAATTCTATAAATCAGTAAGATGGTCGGGCTAGTAGAGATCATGAGATTAACCTGAGCAATTTCCTCAGACGTACTAATCATGCGTGCTCGGCTCTTTAAGTTTGTAACGACAGCATCAACGGCCATGGAAATACCACGCCTAAGATCCATGGCATTCATGCCAGCAGCAACTGACTTGCAGCCCTCGGTAAATATTGCACGGGTGAGAACAGTAGCACAAGTAGTACCTGCAATCATGTTACAGACGGTGTGCAATCGAATCTAGGGACTTCTTTATGGAAACATAATACGTCTCAAGTGAACCAAATAAAAACTCACCATCGCCGGCAACATCATTGGTAGCATTTGCAACCTGTTTCACAAGGCTGGCACCAATGTTCTTGACTTTGTCCTTGAACTCAATACTCTTTGCCACTGTGACACCATCCTTTGTCACTTTAGGGGCACCCCAACTTTGCTCAATCACAACAGTACGCCCCTTCACCAATTGAAATAATGTCAGCTATATGATTATTAAACCCTGTGCACAGGGACCCAAAAAAGTAGAAATAGGCAACAATTAAATTGGTAGAAAAAATATGGAATAACATTTCTTTTCACAATGTTGCCACAAATAGACATACAACCACAATTTATCAGTAGGGAATTCAACAGATTCAGTAAAGAGAATGCCCGCAAAAGTACCTTCGGTCCCATGGTAACTCGAACTGCCTCGGCAAGATCTTCAACGCCCTTAAGCATCAAAGCCCTCGCATCCACTCCAAATCTAATGTCTTTGGCTGCATAGTTTCTACTCCAGCCCAATCTACTACCAATCTGCATCGAACCCATAAAAACAACAAATATCCACATATCCATCTACTAAGGGAAAAACTTAATTAGAAGAACAATCTCCTGGTAGTGATATTACCTGCAGGCTGTTATTTCTTGCAAGCCTGTAAGTGAGGAAAAATAAAAATACTTCTTGATTAAATTAAGAATAAAAAATCAACCTGCAAAATAACATAAAAGACTGCACATTTATGCCTTTGTATTCATGGGTTTAGTATAATACCTGGCTTTGGAGGCAAGATTTACCGCAAACCGATACATGGTTTAGTGAGTGGCTGTAATTAGAATCAGAGAAGAAAAGACGCCCAACGGCGAAATTGCTCTGTTGAAAACGAAGGTGAAATGGCGTATCAATTGGTGGGGGGGAATGCGGGTGCATATATGAGAGGAAGAGAAGACTCTAGAAGAACAAGCTTCTAGGGTTTTAGCGTTTTAGGGTTTAAGCTTCATTTTTTCGTTTATTTATTTTTGTCCCCATTTATTCACACAAACAACAAATTCCAGATGTGGCTCCGAGTTCAGAATCCAATCTCTAATTATACACCCTTACCTCTAGTCCCAATCACCCACTCATTTGTTGGTGAACTTACACCGCCCCCCACCTATATGAGAAGCGGTGATTGGTCCACCCACATAATATGGACCCGCCCACATATAGGCTGACCAATCACTGCCCCATGTAGGCAGGAGAGCGGTGTAAGTTCACCCACCAGTGGGTGGGTGAACAGTTTTTGCCCCTACTTCACCTGACATAGGCCATATAGTGGCGTGTGATTAGAGATCAAACTCCAAACTCAGAGCACAATCTATTTTATTAGAAAATCAGTAAGACAGTGTATAATTCAAAACAATTTCAGAGCTTGTTTGAAACTCTTTATTTTTACAATTTATAAAGAGAATTTATAATAAGTGGAAATAAGTGGTGGATATTTGAAATGTGTGGTGATTGTTAAATAGTTGTCAAATCAACAGTCAAATCATGGTAGGTGAATTTATAAAGGGAAAAAATAAAGAGGTTCAAACAACTCCCCAATCACATGAAAATATTCAAGAACATGCTACCCTATGTAGCATGTATTAATGTACGCCACATATATTTCAAATCTATGTGACGTGCATCAAGTCACATATAATGGAAAGCTTTGTAATAAAACCTCTGAAAAGTTTTTGAACATTACTCTTGAATCACATATTCTATTTAAATCATTATTTTTTATATTTCTCAACAATCTCTCCTCACTTTTCAACCATGTATTTCAAAAAATCAATTCCGTTCAACAAAAATTATTAAAAATAAAAATTACATACTATAATACCATCCATACATGTAGCACGCCAATAATGGTCTTTTTAACATATTTAATTAGTTTGTTTACAACACAATTACATAGAAATTTACTAAGGCAGAAATTTGCTCATATGGCAGAAATTTAACAAAAATATCCCCACATATATGTTTCGTCATGTAAGCGATAAGGTTGCTAGCTGGACCTCAATTACACAACCACATGTTTATTTATTTTTTTAAGTACAATTTGAGAAATGGAGATATGGGTATGATAAACTCGAACACAGATCAAATCACTTGGTAATGAGGTGCTTTTTAGTTAACCACCAAGATAAATAATTGTTTGAAACTCTTTAAATTTTCAATTTATAAAAGGAATTTATAAAAAGTAGAAATGAGAGGTAGATATTTAATTGAAATTTAAAATGTGCGGTGATTATTGAGTAGTTGTCAAATTAACAGTTAAATCGTGGTAGGTAAATTTATAAAGAGAAAATTTAAAGAAGTTCAAACAAATGCTATAATGTGGTTGAGAGTTGTTCTTTGCGTATGGACTTAATTTACGATAACCAACTTTTAATTTTTATTGGCCATTTTGAAAACATAACTATTAACTCTTGTATGATGGATGGATTCAGGATTTTATATAGGATTAAGCTAGATTTAGAAAAAAAAAACGGGGGTTGGAAGGGGGTGGAGCCCTACCCGGGGGTTCGGCCCGAAATTTTTTCTATACTATAAATTTTTAGAAATGAAATTGCACTAGAAATGTTAGAATATGTAAAAGTTTTTAAAAATATTTAACATAGTCCCCTTTGTAAATTAACTTAAACTAACCTTGAAATATAATAATATTCTCTCAAATACACAAATCACAAGCATATATAATAATTTTAACCACCATATATTCATTAATGACAAACAAAAATAAATAGATATTGTAGCACAAAAGATAAAAGAGTCTTTATTCTCCTAGATATATCATAAAATAGATAATAACAAGTAAACTTAGATTTATTTTTAATATTAGGCTAACTAGATATGTCTACAATTTGCTTCCATTTTTGCATTTGTTTTTTGCCAAGAAAACTTAGATTTATTTTTTGTATTGGATTAACTAAATAATTTTTTTTTAAAAAGGTTTAATTAGTTTTTTAAGGTATTTTTAACACCACTTTATAAAAATCATATCTTACTTTTAAATTTGGAAAAATCAGGTACCTACCCAACTAAAAACAAACAGCTTTTCTATGCTTCCCAACTCATTCACTCTCACTCTCTGAAAAAATCAGTGATCTACTCAGCTTTTTTATACAAACCCATTCTTCTGTAAATTGTAATCATTGTTGAATATGCCGATTGAAAGGTAATTTTCAAATTTCTCAGCTTCAAAAATGTGAACTTTGCCTCTTCAACAACCCGCCCTTTCTGATAAAGACCTATCGACACTCCAAATCTAGAAGCATTGGATGAACCCGGTGCCATTGTTGCTTCCTCCTTCTTCCATTGTCGTTGCTACTATCTCTTCCTTTCATTGTCGTCGTCGCAGCCGCCGCTGCTTCCTCCTTCCATCGCCACCACTAGAGACTGCTCGTGAATCAGAGATAGAAGTTTTTATAGCGATATTACTAGAGTTTCAATTTTATGAATTAGAGTTCGTAATTTAGGGATTTTTGTGTAATTAGAGTTTCAACTTTTTAATTACAGTTTCAATTTTTTAAATCAGAGTTGTGTTTTCAGTTTTTGTGTTGAATTTCTAGCGTGTTGTACTTGTTGTATTGTTGTGACTTAGTTGTTTTCGGCGAATTGTGATGTTGATTTTCCAGTAAGTTGTGCTTGACTTGTTGTATTGTTGTGACTTTGTTGTTCCGGTGAATTGTGATTATTGTGATGTTGATTTTCCAGTAAGTTGTGCTTGACTTGTTGTATTGTTGTGACTTTGTTGTTCCGGTGAATTGTGATTATTGTGAGTCAATGTTCCAGCGAATTGTGATTGTTGTGACTCTATTACTCCGTCAAGTTGTTTGTGTTGTTGTGATTCACTCTTTTGGCAAGTTATTTTTGTTGTAGCTCGGTGTTTTGGAGTTGTATCTGATAAATTTTGGCGAGTTGTTTTTTTGTCACTCGGTGTTTTGGAGAGTTGTTTTTGTTGTGACTTAATATTTTGGAGTTGTATTTGATTTGACTTGCTATTTTGGCGAGTTGTTTTTATTATGAATCGGTGTTTTGGCCAGTTGTTTTTGTTGTGATTCGATATTTTGGAGTTGTATTTGATTTGTTTTGGCGAGTTATTTTTGTTGTGACTCGATGTTTTGAAGAATTTTTTTTGTTGTAACTTGGTATTTTGGCAAGTTGTTTTGTTGCAAATTGTTTTTATTGTGGCTCGCTGTTTTCATGAATTATTTTTTTGTGACTCGGTGTTTTGGAACGAGTTGTTTTGGTATGACTCAATGTTTTTGGCGAGTTATTTTGATGTGACTCAGTGTTTTGGCGAGTTATTTTGATGTGACTCAGTGTTTTGGTGAATTGTGATTGTTGTATATAAAAACAGTTGAAACACCTGATTTTTCAAAAAAAAAACCATTATATGCTTTAATTTTAAAAAGTGTATAAGAAATTTTTATATTTTTCAAGTTCTCCAAAAAAAACTTTTGAGTTTGAGTTTTGGGCTAAACTAAACTAACTTCTTTTGGGCTACTTAAGAATTATATTTGGGCCTTTCCAAAAAAAAAAAGGTTGGCTCGGTCCGGGCCATGAATAGGTCCGTCCTTATCTTGTATATTTAATTGTCAACCATGTGTGACAACGGACCTGCTACAAAACTGACCAAATTCGGTAAGATAAAAATGACCAAATTTGGTTAGATGAGATAAAATTGATAGTAAGAATGCACTGATTTAAATTCAAGCATCAATTTGCTGCAAATGCAAAATGATAATGTGTTTTCAATGGATTACTGCTTCATTTATACTTCATTTTTGTCAAATTTTCACATTGTTATCTAAATAGAATTATTCATTTTTTTGTCAAACAGCCCATCAAGCAAATTAAAAAATGTGTTACGATAGAAATTTGCACATTTTTATTGCTATTGGTGTCAATTGTCTCAGTTCATCTCGATCACCTTGAACTTTGATATAGCATCAATTGTCTCCGTTCATCTCGATCACCTTGAACTTTGATATCTGGCCCGCCCACCCACGTTCTTGCTGGATCTATCCTTCTAAAATCAACAGTGTCATTTAGACAGTCCATGTGGATTTTAGAACACATTATTGGACATGGTCGACCTAAAAATCCTTTGTTGGTTTGGGTTAATTTCACAAATCGTCTTCAATATTTGAGTTAAGAATTGACTGGGTGCTCGATTATTTTTTATCTTCTGGGTCCTTAACTTTTCATAAATTCACATGATAAATCTTTTTTTACAGATTCCGTTAATATTGCTCTTAACTTTTTAGTAAAATTACCGTCATACAGCTTAACTTTTTAATTTTAAAAACAAAATATTTAAAAAAATTTAAAAAAACGAAAAGAAAAAAACCCACCTTCCTACCCTACCCTACCCTACCCTTAATTACTGTTGGAAATGACAGCAAAATGCTGTCGTTTCTGGCAGCTAAAACGGTGGGTTGTTTCCAATAGCAAAATGGGGATTTACTCCTCCCTAAAATGCTGAAAGAAATGGCAGCATGGAAACGCTGCCATTTCCTATAGCAAAAATGAGGGGTGAATTCTCTCCCAAAAAATGTTGCTGTTTCCAGTAGTAAAAATGGTGGGATGAATCCCCACCAAAAATGCTTCCAGAAATGGCAGCAGACTGCTGCCATTTCTGGTCGCAGCATTTTCGACATCAAATGGGAGGATTCACTCCTCTAAAAATGCTGCTGCCGTTAAAATAGGGGTGAATCTCCCAAAAATGCTTCCAGATGCCAAAAACAATTATGTAGTCATGAAATATCTTAAAAAATATATAGAAATAATTTACCTAATTTCCTATCGATTATGAATAATTAATTTTACGGGCATACATGTAAATTGATAGTGCATTTATTAAAAGTATGAGTTAGTTATTGTGTATTTATAAAGGGTTATGCTACATTCCCTTGTCGCATCACTTGCTCGATTATTTGTCATTAAATATCTATTTAATATATTAATAAAAGCACCCTTACATTTAATTAAAACACATGAGCAAAAAAACACACACACCCCACCAAGTCACCAAACAAGTAACTCTATAAGGAAGAGTATCATTATCTTTTATAACTTGGTAAATAAAAATTCAGGGTGGGAATATAATTATCCTACCTTGATTCTTTAATAGTATATGATATGATATAATAGGAATGGAGATGATGACAAAACTAAACTCATCAATCTAATTCTCGGGGAAGATGGGTGATGGTCCTACACTTGGCACCTTCATATTATTGTTGTTATTATTTTTATTTTATTTTTTGAACGAAGAAATTTTATTCAGTGCAAGCGTCGGGTGCAAATACATCAACCATAAAAAGGGAGGGCTACTATTACCACTCTATTGAGCCAGACCTATATCTGCCCTAACCAAATAGTGGGCTAATTGATTTACTAACCTACGAACACATGAGAAACCAACATTGTTTAACTCTTGAAAAAGCATTCTAAGGTCATTGATGACTAAGCCTTCATATGGGTGGTCTTGGTTTTTGGGTGGAGAAGAGGAGAGAGATAGAAAGAAGATGATTATTTTAATTGAATGTTAGTAGAAAGAGGTGTAGAAAAAAAGTAAAGGAAAAGTGAAAAGAGAAGAGAGATAGATAGAAATTCAGAAATAATGATAAAATAGTAGTAGTGAAGTCTTGAATGAGAGTCCAAAAATAGACCTTACACGGGATACGAGAGAGGAAAAGTGAATAAAAAGTTGTGTAAATGAGAAAAAAGTAGTTAAAAGAAAATGAAAATTAAAAGAAAAAAAGAAACATGTAGGACCATTCAAATTTTATTGGACATTCAAAATGGACATTGAGCATTGAAGATGCTCTTAAGATTGACTCAAATGAACGTCTAATATAATGAAAGTTTTGCACTTCTCAATTTCTTATTGAGAGGGCCTTATAGACTAGCTTTGTTTGAGGGATGGCTATATTACTACTGCAAAAACTGTTTTTGGCATCACAATTTTAAATGGTTTTTGTAGTTACTAAAATACGAAAATGACAAAATAACTTTATTATTATTTTTTATTATTCTACATCTATTTTCTAAGGTACACCATAATCTTTCAATCTTAAATCTTACTATTGATCATTTATACTATTGATCATTTATAGAGCTGTTAGATTACAAACAAGCTTCTCATGACTTTCTTCTGGAAAACAAATAATTGATTCAATCCAACATGCTAAAAGAGGAGCCAACTGAGGAGACGACGTGAAGAATGCCAATTTTTTGCTGTTGAATTTGCACTAATTTCTTCTCCTAGTATTTGGTTCCGTACACGTTTGGGAAGAATTTCTCCAAAAAAATAATACGACTTGCATTCCATTGCCATTACACACTTTTTTTATATCATCATTCATTCATATAACCAAATGAATTAATGCAACCTGCATTCCATCTGGAATTTTTTCGTTTTTTTTTTTTTTTTTTTTTTTTTTTTTTTTTTTTTGAAACGAAAAGAATCTGGAAAACTAATTGCCAACAACCAACAAGCTAATTTCACAAATTTGTCAATTTTATCAAACTAGAAATGGCAAACTAAATTTAGGGGTTGTTTGATACTCTTTATCATTTCTCTTTATAATCCCAGCTACCACTGATTTGACTATTGATTTGACTACTTTTCATCTATAATCACAAATTTCAAACTTACATTAAATCTACACCACTCATTTCACCTCTTTATAATTTCTCTTTATAATTCAATTTGGATAAATAGCTTCAAACAACCCCTTACTTGTTTCTAACATAACCCACTTTTCAATTATGCTAAAATATATTTATGGGCATAAATAAAATACGTACCGATCGGTGATCTAAAGATGGGTTAAAAGCAAGACCATGAAGAAAAAATAAATCTATTATTACTCTCGATTGCCAATTCAAAATATAATTAGAGGTGGATGAATGTCGTTCTATTCTAACTCAGTAATGGTGATGCGGTGTACTGATTTGTTTCCATTTTTTCTTTTAATTAATTGACATGATTAGGGGTTTATATTAGTAAACTATTAGTGGTACAGAAAAAGATTTTATTTTTTATATGTGGT